>BQNB010023680.1:0-61541 GCA_026074375.1 Tanacetum coccineum | reverse complement strand
AACACGATCAATAAACCATTGGCAATATCTAATTAACTAGTTAAGCCCGAAGCGTATCCTAGACACAGATTTAGCAGGACAATATTTATGATACTGTGATTCTAGATGTATAAATCACTATATGGAGAGCTATCCTAGACTCTAGATTACTTTGTCCATATCACTAGATCCAGTTGAATGATAGGTCGCATACAAAAGCGTGTAAACAAGTATAAATTGATAAACATAAACAAGCATTCAATGATAAATTAAGAAATCGAGATAAACAAATACCAAACATTCAGATCTTTATAATAATGGTTAATACCCGAAGGTATCAGCCTTCAAATGTCATAATAATTACAAGAGCAATTATTTAACCAATGTAAACTAATCGAGTTAACGAATGATACCAAAAACTAAACGATTACTAAAGTATATGGAATTACACGATGTCTCCTATGGAATTGATAGCCTTGCTTGACCTCTTCTGCTCTTTTTCTCCTCTGAAAATCGACTTTTATGGTTTAGGTATCGAGATTATGATTTAGCACACCTAAAACTCGTTTTTAAGTTTTGTAATTATAGAGTCTGGAAGTCAGTTCGATACGGCGTATCCAAGGTATTGGATACTGCGTATTAGGGGTTTCTTGGAGTAGGGACCACGTTTGATATCTTCTAAAATATTCACATACTATATCTTCAATACGGCGTATTGAGTTCTTCTGGATACGGCGTATTGCTCTTCATTCCTTTGTGGTATTTGGTGAGTGCCGGAACAGATACACCGTATCTTCCTTAATGGATACGGCGTATTGGTTGTTAGAATCATTAATCTTCAAAATATCTTTGTTTAAGCTCTGGAATGCGCGCCTTTTGCTAATATTTACCAAGTACTCCATAATTACTGTAATTCTCAAATATAAACGATTAAGTAACAATTCTTTGCAATAACTATACAAAATGCATTAATAACATGGGATAAATGATGCTATAAAATAGATGTTATTTGATGTCATCACCTGGGTTGAAACAAACGCTCCTAATCATCTCTTTTTGGTGGAATACAAGGTTGTTGAGAAATAAGGTTTGGAACGAGTCCTGAACTGGATGTAGCAGGAATCAAAGAATGAAGCCCAGGTCCTGAACTAAATTTTTCAGAAGCCATTGCTGTCAGCTCATCAAATGTCACATGAATTGTTTCTATAATTTTCTAGGTTCTTTTGTTGTAGATTCTGAATGCTTTCTTTGCGGGCACATAACCAACAAAAATACCAATGTCAGCTTTTGCATCTAATTTACCCAGGTCGTCATTGTCATTGGTAGGATAACAGAGTGCACCGAAGACATGAAAGAATGATAAATCCAGTTTCTTATCTTGCATAAGCTCATATGGAGTTTTGTTGTATCGAGGGAGGATTAAAGAACGGTTTTAGGTGTAACAGGCTGTATTGATTGCTTTGGCCCATAAAATTAATAGAGCTTTAGAAAATATTAACATTGTACGAGCAGCTTCTACAAGAGTTCGGTTTTGCCTTTCGACAATGCCGTTCTGCTGAGGAGTGCGGGCAACCGATGTTTGATGCGAGATGCCAACATTTTCATAAAATTCACGAAGTGTCTGATTGACAAATTCGGTTCCATTATCTGTTCGAACAGTACGGACAGTGGCATTCAAATGAACTTGAATATTTTTAATGCATTTAATGATGGCCTCAGGAGCTTCACCTTTTGTCTAAGTAAATCGTGAGTAATCGTCAACAATCACTATGATATACCTTTTTCCCATTAATACTTGCCACACGCATCGGGCCATACAAATCCATATGCAAAAGATATAGTTTCTCCTGGTTAGTGTCTTCAGCTTTGAGTTGATGAGAAGATTTCTTGCTTTTTCCTAATGCACATGCTGAACACAGATGATCTTTTTAAAATTTAAGTCTTGGATTGCCTCGTGCAAGACCGTCTTTAGCTAGCTTGTTAAGAGTACCGAAGTTGAGATGTGATAACTGACGATGCCATAACCAGCTCTTAGTCTTTGACGCTTTGGATAGAAGACAGATCGAAGATGTTTTAAGCATGTCATCAAGAGAAATTGTGTACAAATTTGTGTCACGGGATCCGGAAAGTAGATCAACACCTTATAAATTACGAATAAAGCAAGTGTTTTTCCGAAAGGCAACTTCAAAATCCGCGTCGCAAAACTGACCAACTGAAAACAAGTTATCTCCAAGCCCCTCGACGTAGTATACTCTTGAAATAGTAAGATTTCCCAGCTGATAGTCACCATACCCCATAATCCTTGCAAAGTTCATGAGCTGAGAGCGGTTCCCTGTCATATGGTTCGAACATCCGGAGTCTAGATACCAGCGAACAATCTGGACAACCTGTCATGACAAGAGAAGAAGACGATGGAATATCTGTAGCATTGGATCCCCAAGTATGACCGGGTTCCGAGTGGTTAACATTCTTAGATTCTACAATCTTAGCTTTTTTACTCGAACCTACATTTTTAACATTTTTGTGTTTCCTGCTGTAGACTTTAAGCTATGGTTTTTGTGTTCCAACTGAGTGGGAAGTGGTTTTCTTAGGAGGCACTACGTTAGCTGAAGTTATCCTAGTTAAAGGGCACGAGTTACCAACTATAGTGAAAGTTCTGCTTGTTGGTTCCACTTAAGTCCTACTTCAATGAATACATGACCTGTAGGTTTCTAAATATTTTGTTTTTTATGTTTCTTAGCAGATTTAGCACGGCTATTCACACTTTTCACAAAATCAAGAAGAAACATATCATGAACACCATCAAACATAGATTTCTTACAAGTAGCACAAATAGGTTCAGAATTCGTATTTAACAGTGAATACTTAACATCAACATCACGAATAGGTTCAACAACATGATTCTTTTTATTAACTTTCCTAGGTTGGGCTTCTACTTTATTCTTTATGTTCCTACTTGGTGTTCGCGAGATCCTATCATTCTTTTTATTGCCTGTAGGCTTTGATCCGCAATTACTAGTAGAACACTTCAATCATGTAGGAGATAACATAGGTGTGTTAGAATCTGATGTTGTAGATGACTCTACCTGTTTAATGTTGCTTGAGGATGTGAGAGGTTTAGCAAACCTAACTTTCTTGACATTGTTTTTTAGTGTGACAACAACCTTTTTCGCACTAAGTTTAATCGCATTAGGGCACGTATATTGAACATATATAAGTAACTCCTGAATTCGTTGGGCATGCTTACAGGCAAAGTCTAACTCTTTATCTAAAGGTTGTTTTGCTTTAGCTTGTTCGACTATTTCTTGAAGAATATCAGCTTGTTCTTGAGTGTACTTAAAGTAGTTTATGTGAGCTTCCCTATTTTGCAATAACGTCTAGCTTGAACATGCCTGGAACAATAGTGTAAGCAGATGGTGTTTGTACAACAATATCAATAATTTCTTTTCCTTTTAACTTCCGTAAATTGTTTTTCAATGACGTTATCACAAAAACCTTATCTTGAATTTGAGCTTTTAAATTCTCATTTTTAGCAGATTTTAAGTTCAGTTTATCAATTAAAGAGTCACTCTGTTCTTTAGTACGAACACGTGTCTTTTTGATTGAGTCAAACTGCTCTCTTTAAAAACCTGTTTCACATGATTAATTTCATTACAAAGACGCTCATTTTCCGAAAGCAATTTTGCCACACTATTCTCTAGTTCCACATTTTTGGTCTCTAATTCACAATAATCATAATTGACATTCTCTTCCTTGGACTTTTCTCTCATTGATTTTATAATATCCTTCAACTTATAAATGGTAGTGTCTTTGTCTTGTAGCCGAGCTTTCAAATCATTATTTTCAAAAAATTCTGGAATTTCAAGAGCATTTTGATTATCACAAGATTTATGTTTTTGAAAAATTTCTTGATTAAGTTGTATTGACAATTCAAGAGAAATACAATATTTTTCAAGATGTGAGTAACTTTTTAAAAGATCATTATGCGCATTTTGTGATTTCAAAAGCTCAGCATCAAGATTGAAACACTTATCACAAGATTCATTCCGCTTTCTTTCCATTTTCACATATTCACCAATCATAGACATAGAATTCATTACAATTAAAAGAACATCTTGAGACATGATTTGTTATAAGAGTCGATCATTGTCCAGCTTCCTGAGCTTCAGCTAACATTGCTTTATCCTTATACCATGATGCATTCCTTGATCGCTTAGGCTGAGTGCATTGCCTAGCCATATGTCCTTCACCTTGACAGTAGTCGCATTTAACAACCTTTTCCTGTCCACTTGCATTGTTTCCCCCAGAACTAGTAGCATTACTCTTATAACCAGTACCAGAATAACTTTGACCTTGTCTCCTCTGAACTTTTTGCACCGTGACCCTGCCATCTTGAATAGTGGCTTGGTTCCTTGGATTCGATGAAGTTCTAAGTTGATTATTAGTTGAGGGGAACCTTGAGGAAGCTACAGCCGTTAGAAAATCCATTGCCTTGTTGAGACAAGCAATTGGATCATCTCCTAGAGAGAATACAGGAACTACAAAACCTAAGTCCACGAGAGGTGTTAGTCATCGGTTGTATAGAAACTTGAGGTGATTGATAAGCAATTTGAGGAACAGATGAGGTTTGATGACTCATTTGAGACTGAAATGGATATGATGGTTGAACTGATGAATGATTGAATTGAGGTTGTGATGGATAAGTAGATGAGTAATGTTGATTGGGATGAATTGATCCATACTGAGATGGTGGAATGTGTTGTTAAAGTTGAGGATTATTATACGAAGACTGATAAATGTTGAAGTGAGATGGTATCATCTGCTGATTTGAAACAAATGCAAGTGGATCTTGATTGCGTTCACATAGAAGACGGACTTCATTTGCATGGAGTTCATGTTGTTCAAGATATGCATGAAGCTGATCAAAGTTGGTAGTATGCAAATCCTTTACGAGCTTTACATCAGTCAAACTCTTACTCCATTCAGGTGGAAGATTGTTTAAGAACTAGGTATTAACATGAAATTCCTCCATTTTTATGTTGTAATGTTCATGTCATTAATCAGCTGAGTGAATCTCAAGTAATACTTATGAAGTGATTCCCCCTTGATGTGAGCAAATTTATCAAATGCATCATACAGTTTACATTCCCTTTCCTGCTTTGTCAATAAGGTACCTTGCATTAGTAGTTGAACTCTTTCCCGTAGATCCTTGGCAACTCTGTGATGATTAACAAGTGAATAGATATCACCTGGTAAACCTTGAAGAATGATATTAGTTGCCTTCATATCACAATCAGCTTGAATTTTCTCAGTAGCAGACAATTCAGCATATTTCTTTGTCCTGGTCACCCCATTTTCTTCAATCGTATGCCAAATGAGTGGATCATTTTCAACTGATTCAAGTATCATTCTTTCGTGCTCTCTGTTTTGCATGTAAAGTTCCATTCTACTTTTCCAAGAATCATACAGGTCTTTGTCCAACATTGGTGGACGATTGTCAGCACCAAAGAGTATCGTGTACTCAGCAAGAGTATTCTTTTGCCCAAGTGGAATTATTAAATCCATGTTTGATTTTAGATGTGATAAGATGAGAATATATAGATTTTTGATCGTTTAGTGATAAGAGGTTGTGTTGAATTGTTGTTTGTTTTAAGTGAATGAGTCTTAAGATTACGCGGGATTTTACAATTCTTGATAAAACTGAGAAAATAATTGAATACTTCACAGGATTTTACCACTTAGGCTTGTTGAACTCTGCCATGTCAGAGCCTGTGACCAACATGTCATCAACCTTTAACAGTTGTCTAATGCAGGATGAACCATCTTCTTAGAGTAGCAACATTGGTTCATGGCACATTACTCGCACCTTATCCTTTTTCATAAAACTGTCAAATTTCAAGTACCGTAGCCTCGGTGCTTGAATCAGTCCGTACAGAATTTCTTTTAATCTGTACTCTAGGTTTTCTTCCTGCCCAACTAGCTGAAAACCCTCGCTTTTGTGTTGTGTAGATGTATCATTCAAGGCTCCCATATAAGAAGGCTCATGCAGCTACAATACTCAAGACTAACCTGATTGTAGTCATCTTCACAACTGGAGAGAAGATCTCATTATAGTCTACCCCCGTTTCTGTTGGAAACCCTTAACTACCAATCTAGCCTTGTACCTTTTCCTGCTATTCTGCTCTTCTTTAACCTTGAACAAAGTCGCCTAATACATTCGAAACTCAAAACCAATAAATCTAAAAAGATCACTTTTTTGGAAAGTTTTTTTTCCAATTTTTCTTGTACACTTAACTATCTTCTGACTCTTAAGAACCTTAAAAACATAAACTTTAACATTTTTAACATGAAAAATTTAAAATCAAGATTCAAGTACAAAAACCCTCTTTTTAAAAAAAATCCTAAAAAGATCAAGATTTTTGAAGTTATACAAGGTTTTTCTTCGTTACAACTAGACATATATAAGTGTAATGTTCAAGAAAGTTTCAAAACTTTATGGAGGAAACCTACATAAGATGAATATCTTTTGATATGGTTTGAACCAAGAATACGCATAAAAATACCTATAAAACGCACACAAGACCTACACAATCACCCCTTGGCTCTTGATACCAATTGTAGAATAACTTACCACACACAATGTATGGATTCAATATAGAGTTTAAAGAGAGAAAGAGAGGTGGTTGGATGAAAATTTAGAGAGAGACAAAAAGGAAGAAATGTTAGATTACTATGTGTAAGAAAATGAACAGCCAACACCCTTTCCATAGCATGGAAAGTGTTTTTAGGTACTCCTACCTAGGCAGCCAATATAAGCTTTGTTCCATGGGGTTTCCAAGGGCTTTTCCTAAGCTGCCTATAAAGGTTCCAATATTACTTAACGAGCTATCTAATGATATTAATGGAAGTGACCGATACTTTCGTATTCCTAACACATAATATTTACTCTCAATTCAAAAAGAATATAGTGATTTAAGAACATCATACAATGCCCTAAAATAGAGGTGGCAAAATGGTTGGGTTAGGTTGGGTCATGGGTCTTAGATGGGTTTGGTTCTAGATGGGTTTGGGTCTATGTTGGGATTCTTGATTTGATGAGACAAAGTAGATAAAAGAATGAAACAAAATGACTAAAAACGTTATTAAAGAATTCTACAAGCTGGTGTGAGAATATATAGTTTGGAAGATTCCTATTCTGAAGTAAAGATTAACAAGAGGATATCGACGAGTGTATCGCTTATGCGGATGCTCTTAGAGATAGAGGGATTGATGCTAGAGTTGTAGTTGAGGATATTGATCGAGATGAGATCGAGACGAGTGTGAGAGGCCCGGTTAAGGTTAGATTTAATAGAGTTACTCACCCAGTGGTAGCTGATGATATCCTTGAGCCTGCTCAAGGGGGAGCTGTAGAGGTCATGTATGAGACATTGGAAGATTTAGTTCAGAGGTTTCATGATCATACGAAGGAGATTCCGGTTCGTCGTGTTCAGGTTATTGAGAGTATCCAGAGGGATTAGGGACACAGGATCATAGCGACAGGACAGCAGAGTGCTGATATGTTGGAGAGGATCAGAGAGCTAGAGCGGGATAATATGAGACTTAGAGACATGATGGATGTTGCGAGTCAGAGAGTTGCCCGGTCTCAGCGTAGGGAGTTTCTTGTTCAGAGGGAGATGAGACAGATTTGGCGTTTCAAATTTTATGATCGCATGAGGATTGCTAGGCTTGAGGCTTATGCCAGGAAGCATTTGGCCTACCGTTCTTAGATTATTTCTTGAGTATCCTAGTGTTGACCCGTAGCACCTAGTAGTAGCTAGTTATTAGGGATTCGTAAATCCTATATTTTGGAACCGTGTTGTAACAATTAGTGTTGGGATTCTTGATTTGATGAGACAAAGTAAATAAAAGAATGAAACAAAAGGACTTAAATGCAAAGCTGGAATTCTTCAAAAGATGAAAGATTTTGAAGATTCTAAAAGATCTCTATATTCAGATAAAAGATATAAAAGATAATATTAAAAGTTAGGAATATATTATTTGTTCTTATCATTTGTAAGTCTTGAAATCTCTCTATATAAAGAGATTCATAGGCGTGTAGTTTAGATATACACAGAAAAGAAAACGTGTGTGTGTATCTCGATGTAGACGTATAGTTTGTGTGGTGTAGCCTCAAGATCAAGGTAACTTGATCCCTGTTACAGGTGGTAACACGATCTATACTGATCATATAGATTTAAGTCTTGGTGGAAACATATGGTAATAAAACCTTGTTCAAATAACATTGATGTTTTTTATTTAATTCCGTTGTGCATATTGTTATCTTTGTTATTGTTAATCCTAGATATAATTCTAAACAAACTGAGCTTACAACGATTCTTTAAACTCCACAATTGGTATCAGAGTCTCGTGGCTCTTGATCTAGGATCTACAAGGTGTGTTTGATGTCGAGTTTATGAAGAAAAGAAGGTTCAAGTGTTTTGTTTTGGGTACTAGTCACATTCGGCAACATTAAGGTTTGTCAAACCCTAATTATAATCAAAACAGAAAGCATGTTTTTGTGTATAAACGACATCAAGGGAAGGGCAACAAGTGTTTCTTGGTTCGATATCAATGTTGTGTTACACTAAACACGATGCTTCGTTTAAGAAGAATGCTAATTTGTGGCGGATTCGTGACAGCTTTGTGATACTAAAAAGCGTCATCTAGATACTTAAAGAGTGGTTACAAGTTAGTACTGCTCGCGTTGATGTTTCTACTGCCAAGAATACATGAAGTTTGTTGGCTTTCGTTTGACACAACAAGCAGTCGATGCTATGAACAAGAGAAGAAGCAGCAAGTATCAACATGATTGAAGGTACAAAGAAGCAGCAGACATATAAGCTGATAATTGGAAGTATAGATGTTAATGCTGCTCGTTATGTTTTAGTGCTGCCAATGGCAGTTAATACTGCTAGCCTTATCTTTGAAGGTTAGTGCTGCTGCTTATGATTATTAGTGCTGCTTATGTAAGTTAGTGCTGCCAGGAGACGTTAATACTGCCAAGTAACTGGTTAATGCTGCCAAAGGAAGATTAGTGCTGCCAGTTCATGTTAATGCTGCTATCACTAAAGGTTAATGCTGCCAGTTTATACTTAGTGCTGCTAGTATGATTAATACTGCTAGTATATTTTTAATGCTGCCAGTATTAAGTTTCTGCTGCTAGGGTAAATTTAAGCAGTTACTACTGTTCGATTAAAAGTAGTTACTACTGCTTGGGCTTAAAAGATACTACTGCTAGCTGTGTTCCATATTGGATAACACACAGAGGATTGGATCTCAGTTGGGGTTTACATGTTCTTAACAGATTAAAAGGCTCGTATTCATTGATTTAATTGGTTACAAAGAAGATTGTTTATCACCTATTTGAAGTTGAAGTGGAATTACTTGGGTACGTGTTTTATCATATCTCAAATGGCTTACAACATTTGGAGGTAACTTGTTTGTGTTTTCAATGTTGTGACAAAGACTTGTCAAAATCTAGCAAAGGTGTGTGATCTACAAACTTATGGTGCTCAATGCTCACATTTGCTATCACTTTAGTTATGTGTCTCATAGAAGATGAGGATTTTTGTCAAGAGATTGCGGTCTACTTATATTTCACAGATTTATTTATAAGTTTGACGTCATGTGGATAGTACAAGATATAAGACATAAGTTTGGGTTGTTCTACTTCTACATCAAGTTCGTTATACTTAGTTTTCTTCATCAGTAATCATTACATAGAGCCTACAGAATTGAAGATTCAAGAAATGGTTAACATATGGGTTTCAAGGGAAGCTTATTGTTAAAATGTTTAACCATTTACATGCATCATCGAGGTGAAGGTTTTTACTACTGCTAGTCATTATTACTACTGCTAGTGTGAGTTTCTACTACTCAAGTTCATATTTATTATTGTGCGTCATAGAGGGTAATTTGAGGAGTTAGAAGGCTTGAATTAGAAGTGTGATATTGGTTTGTAGTGGTCAAGATCAAAGTTGCTTACATTCATAAGTCCCCTATTGGATTATGACAAAAAGGGGAAGAAATATTAACAGGTTGCAACTTATAGATCCTTGGTGTGGCATGTTACAAAGGAAGTCTGAATTAAGAAGATTTTGTTTCATTTAGGGAGATGATTGCATCTCAACTTCAGGGGAAGCTTTGGCTTTATGATGAAGTTCGTACACGACTTTGTTTGTTTTGTCATCATCAAATAGGGAAAGATTGTTGGGATTCTTGATTTGATGAGACAAAGTGAATAAAAGAATGAAACAAAAGGACTTAAATGCAAAGCTGGAATTCTTCAAAAGATGGAAGATTTTGAAGATTCTAAAAGATCTCCTTATTCAGATAGAAGATATAGAAGATAATATTAAAAGTTAGGAAGATATTATTTGTTCTTATCCTTAGTATGTCTTGAAATCTCTCTATATAAAGAGATTTATAGGCGTGTAGTTTAGATATACACATAAAAGAAAACGTCTGTGTGTATCTCAAGATGTAGACGTCTAGTTTGTGTGGTGTGGCCTCAAGATCAAGGTAACTTGATCCCTGTTACAGGTGGTAACACGATCTGTACTGATCATATAGATTTGAGTCTTGGTGGAAACATATGGTAATAAAACCTTGTTCAAATAACATTGATATTTTTTATTTAATTCCACTGTGCATATTGTTATCATTGTTATTGTTAATCCTAAATATAGTTATAAACAAACTGAGCTTACAACGATTCTTTAAACTCCACATAACTATATATCCAACATATGCATTTGGTTCAACGGCTTTGTTGTGAATTGGTTTAGTGGCCCAACTGATACAGTTTAGATGCACGTGTTCTAGGGAACCTTTAATCTTGGGGTAGCTGTAACCCAAGCTAGCGGTTTTGGGTCCAAACATAATACCATGGTGTTCTTTCAGTTACATGAAGTTGGGGAGCTATAAGTCAAGGTAGCGGTTTTGGTGCAGTTCGGGTCTAATGTGGAACGTATAGGGTAAGCTTATCTACGTTTTGGTTCTTTTAAAGACATGTGTGTGATTGAATTTATTTGTTTATTCATTCGTTTCAGCCGATAGTTGAAGGAGAAATACAGGTTGCCTGTTTTAAAAACATTTATGTGAACTCCTATTCACTGCATATCACATTTGTCATACTCAAAATTTTCCAATTCTCTGGTATTGAAACATGGAAAGCTGAAATGTAAGAATGAGATCAGTGCGGTACAAGATGTGAACCCACACGGTATGCGACAAATGCTTTTGGCTATGACTGAGTAGGTAATCTATTAAGGTAATAAAGTTGGCGGCTTAAATGGTAGTGGGTTTTCAATGGTTACCGAGTCGAGTTTACATTTTGTAAATTCTCTTAGTAACACGACCCGTTTATTAAATAATCAAAAAATCGTTTTTGTTGCAGAAATTTTTTCCATAAAAATCTAATTTTATGTAACACTTTGCCTTTGTTGTGTTGAGAAACAAACCGGCTTACTTTTGTTTAGAGAAACAATAGAGGTTTTACTGATTAGTGAGATATCTAGAGCAATAATGTATGAACGCGGAAAATGTTGACTCAATCTATCCTATTAGCCATTTTATCAATACTTATGGTAAAAATAAATATTGTATGCACATGGTACGTGGCTGCCATAGGCAAATATCAGGACCTATGACATGGCGTCATGGTACCTCGAAATTGCGTCACTCCCATCGTTATTCATTTTTCTTTCTTTTCTTTTTCCTCCGGCGAGTATTTTTGTGTGTTATGAGTAACGAGTGTGTTTTGACTTGCAGGTCGGGAAAAAAAGATGTGAATTTATTTTTTGGTTTAGTTACGCTAAATAGGAACGGAGATAGCGGTCCGCTGGTGTTACAAGCAGTTCAAGGTTTCTTGAAATCTGAGGTTTGATACATTCTTTCTTGCTTGGTGAGCCAAACTTTTACATAAATAATAAGGCAACAAATTAAGAGTAATAATGTAATGATGCTATAAATAAAAACAAATAACCCTTACCTGATGCATTTGTTGTCAAGACGTAACTGTATGTACAAGTTAGAAAGACACAACAAATAAGTAAAAAAGTTGAAATTTTTTCTACTATTATCTGGACGTATATTTTTTCACCATGATGTTGATAGAATATAAATTATGTATGCTGCACAAGAAGCGAGGGTCAAGTCTGTTGTGGAGAAAGCTGAGCAAGACAAGCAGAGTGCTATCATCAGAACACATGTCAGACTTTTACACATTTGATTCTTCATTTCTCCATGTGATAAGTTCAACCCCGTGGCCAAACTTCGCTGTCGTTTTGTTGTAGGCGTGCTTAGTTGTAGGGTATGCAGAAATGTGGTTTCGATATCAAATAGTAATCGGTCAAAAATCTATTTGATATTGCAATATTTGATATTGCAGTATCGGCTTTGATGACCCGTGTTTGAAAAGAACTATTTTTACCTGTTTCATTCATTATCGAACTCACTTCAATTTCGGGTTGAATAACTATATCTTTGAAGCCACTTTTCAAATTAATATATCGTATTATTCAATATTATGAGTTTATAGCAGCAACGCACCTACTATACTGGCGCACAATGCCGACCTACGACTCATTATCAACGCTTGCTTTGTATATCGTATATAACTAATGTTTTAGGCTTGCATTGCTATTGTAAAAGCTTATTTTTCCATAATGAATGAGACGGGTAAAAATGATGAGCTATTTGTATATATTTGAAAAAAACAAAGTTTTCTTAAGTGTTAATCAAGGGTCGTTTGGGTGATGAGCTTATTTAAGTTGTATATTAGTTTTTTTATTTCTCTTGTAAAGGTTTTCATACAAATTGCAGGAGGAAGCTTACCCACCTATCTGTCAATGCTAATGGTTGCTCTGTTCCAAAAGATGTTACGAACCGAGGACGCTTCATACAAAAAAATCTTAAGGTCCAATAGCCATGGGTCTATTTCCTTCGTACATGTCCTTAAAGGACTAAGAAGCAACATTTAGCTTTTTGTCAAGTAGCTCAAGGTATTCATTTACCTGGATTCGGATTAAAAACAATAGTAATATCTTTGTAAAGACACGAGGAATGGAATCAGGAAGTCACTTATCGACATTACGAAGATTACATGCGTGGGAAAGAAAGCTCTATGACAAAGTTAAGGTACACATTAGATTTATAGCTAATAAAGGTCAAATCCCTTTACTTTTTTAACCATTTCGTAGGTTGTGGTACTTTCATCATCTAAGCAGTTACTTACTTAAATAAGTAGAATTTGTGAAATGCTTAAATACCCATTCCGCGATTAATAGAAATTTAAACAAAGGCCTTTAAAAATAATTAATTTAAGCCCGTTAAATTATGTAGGTGTTTGGCTCACCTGAATTGCATACTGTATCATCAATTGTAGATTGTAGCTTCTAAAGGCATACGAGACACCAGAGTAATTGCAAGTTCTCGGGCTGCAGAAATATATGGACCGGACATTCTAGCACAAAACGTCCAGGTGACACCTGCTTATCATCTTTGTTTCACAGGTTGTCCTGTAACATCAAATCCTACAATACTAAGAGAGCCAAATAATATGTAACGTAGCCTATTAATAATGTTATTTTTGTATGGGTTAAGCATTTTCCTCCAAAAGATTTGATTTTCCGTAAATATTTTGACTGTCGAGTCCCATTACAAGAATGAACTCATTCCAAGAATAATCTTTTTAAAGTATATGAGAGTTAGTAAAACACTTCAGGTGACAATTTATCCATGATGCTCTACTATTGGCATTTAGACAGCTATACATACAAAACAATGCAATATGGCTTATTTTAGAACAAGAACTATATGTTGATTAAATTATTTAATCGGTTAGTATTTGAATAAGAGATCCGAAAGACATCAAAGAGATGTAATTATTGTTTAAGCCTTTGAGTAACTGTAATTCTCTTTAATGGGTTTGTTGTTTCTGGCAAAAGGATCCATCCTATCTTCCATCTTTCATATATTATCAGGTACCCTTTTATCTTGATCATAATCTCTATCTATTGCATTTTTTTATTCACTGCATATAATTTGTTCCTAAAACTCCGCTTTTTGCTAGTCTGAAAACGAAATACTAAAAAATGTATGCGTCGTGCAGAACAATCTATTGCAGTAACATGTTGGCCCTCGCAACGCGCAGGTCATTTTCCAACTCGTTATAACTAACAAGTTCGTATAAGTACAACATGCAGTATTAACCAAATGTTCATTAGATCAGCCCATTTAAATGGGCTTGACTTTGATTCCTCCATGTTTTGGGCTATCAATATGTGACTAACTAAATTAGGGGTGTTGATCGGTTCGGTTATCGGGTTATTCAGTTCGGTTAATTTTTTTGGGGTCAACACGAAAACCGAACCGAAAACCGAATTCGAATTCGGTTCGGTTCTCGGGTTGACCCGAATAACCCGAATTTCACTATTTTTAATTTTTTTTTTAATAATTACATAAATTTTTTAGTAAACAAAAATTATTATTAACATACAAAATTGTTTTTTTTATATTATGATAACATTTTAATGGTATTTATATATATAAATATATAAAAAAATATATATTTATATGATTCGGTTTTCGGTTCGGAGTGCCAAACCCATATCCAACTCTAGAACCGAATTAGTAGTTCGGTTCGGTTCGGTTTTAACGAATTCGGTTCGGTTATTTGTTCGGTTCGGTTTCGGTTTTCGGTTTTTTCGGTTTTTCTGCTCACCCCTAAAATTACGTAGTATTTGCACAGTGAAAGAATTTGTAAATATTGAAGTTTAATCGTGGATATTTGTAAATGCTGGTGTATTAGTTTTTCCAATTTCGGGATGGATCTATGAGAATTTTGTTCGAGTAAAGCTATCACTATTACGTCAATTTCTCTTATTGCTGTTTACTGGGTTTTTGTGTTTTAAGCAAAACTTGAAACATACCATAAAACAGACCATGAAAATCATCAAATTAAGCATTCTTATCTATCTCGAACAAAGTCACATTGATTAAACTCTTTGTTTTAGTTGTCCACCTATAAACATTGGAAGAGCATTTCGCGTGATAGCAATGTTAACTAATTCTAGATATTCTTATCGACACATTTAACAAACTTCCTTAATATACGTTAAACTTATGTATTTTTGAACGAAACTCAATATTAAGTTGTACACGTCCATATATTGTTATATACAGTAACATATTTCTCCCAGCATACTCTACCCTACGTCCCCTAACCCACAATAAGAGCATGAACTCAAACTGTGTCACATATCACACTCACTTTGCTACTTTCATCAAACATAATTCTCTCTTTATTAGAGTTGAGACATGTCAATGAGAAAAACGAAGGAAAGAGACAGCAAGAGGGACGTAAAGAAAGGATACTGGACATCGATTGGACAGAGAGTTTGCCGGTTAGTAAAGGAACATAGAGCAAGATTTTACATTCTTCGCCGATGCGTCATCATGCTTCTTTGCTGGAGAGACTGATGATCGATGTACATTTTAGTGAAGGTTTTATCTTTAGTATTATCTCTAACGTCCGTTTGTAATTATCCCTAGCTTTTCTGATTGTGCCATACGTTCAAGGATGGTCTTAAGTTTTTCTTAAACTTTATAAAGCTTGTTTGTTTGAAATTTGAGTTTATTTGTTTTTGTTTAAATAATTAACACAGTGCACTTAGACTCGGTTTTGTTCAAGTAATTATATTAATCTTCTTCTCTAGCAAAAAAAGTAAAATATCTAGCAATTACAAATAATGATCATCTCTGTTTCTTACAGGACTAGTTCAAAAATCTAAGATATTTTGTTCAAAGGTGGTATCATTAGGGGGATCCACAATGGGGAGTTCATAGGTTTATCTTTTGATTGAATCATAGTGAGTTTCGATTTTATATCTACTTGGCACGAACACAGTTTCGGATTTGTTCATAATTTTATGCATGTATTATGGTAGAACAATTTATAAAGTTTTAACAGGTTTATACATAGTGGAAATATGTCCATAAACTCAAAAGGTTAGAAACACCGAGTGAGTAAAATCCAACATTCGCCCCTGATTTTTTTATACCCAAGGTGGTTACTCTACTTATTACTTGTATTGAGTCGAAATAAGTATATGTTTTTCAACTAATTATCACTTGCATGTTTACATATTTTTTACTTTGTTTGCTGATGTGTTAATAACGTGGAATATTACAAAAATATGAAGGGTTATTGCAATGAGATAGACACATACTTTTGATAATGATCTGTTTTGATAATCAAACTTTTTATTAGCCGGTAATCAACATAACTGGTTAAAAATGTGTGAGGTATCATAAGTTTGACTCAAAGGTTGATATTTTGTGCTGATATGTCTTGATGCGGTGGATATCAAAGATAATAATCTTTCGTGTACGTAAATATTTACGTCATCAAAATATCTCAACGTTTTAGTATCGGTTATAACAAGTCAAACAAACCAGTTCTGACGCCTACTGATTAATAAAAATCAAAACAATGTTATTTTAACCCTCCAGAAGAGTACAATAATAACCAAAACGGGTTAAAAAAGCTTAAGTATTAAAATGGATTACTAACAAAAGTAGGAACTTTTTATAAGTAACAAGATACAAGAAATTTTTTATTATTGAACTGATAATAAACTAAACGTATGCAGCATATCTATCTGTAACAAAGTAAGAAACACTTGCGATTCAAAAAAGGGTAGCGGCGCAGCTTGTTGCGCGTTTGTCTTTCATCATTATGTAAATTCTATTTTAGTGTTAATAAAAGTATAAGTAAGATTTATTAAAAAAAACTATTATTAGTCTTTATTAAGTTGAAAGACATTTTGGTGTTTTAATGAAAGTTTACGTCGTCAACACATCAACAAACACATGTTAGTATAAGATGGCTTCTAACTCCTAATAACGAAATAGTTAGAGCTAAAACGAGATGTATATTATAAGTATAAAAACTCAGCACTTGTATAAAATAATGGATCTTAAGGAAATTAAAAGCTCGTTTGAGCACTTTCGAGTCCGTATCGGCCTTCCGGCGAAACACGAAAGTTGCTCAGAATGATGTTTTACTTTGCTGCGAGTCTTGCTGATCTTGAAATCGAGTAATAACGGGTCAAAACCAATGGTCAAATCTGTGGTTTTACTAAAAAGTCGAAAGGTTCCCTGAAGAAACTTGCAGGGCATTTTGTTAATAAAAATAATAAAAATTTATTAAAATACAATATTCCGTCGAGTTTCGGGTCTCGGCTAAAACTAAAAAGTTGTCTGGAATGTCGTTTTACATAAAATCTCTTTTGAGTCCGAATCGTGAATACGTGATATAACTGGTCGTTTGGAGCGGGTCAGACTTAATTAATAAATATGTATAAAAAGTAAAAGTCAAACAAAGTCTAACGTTGACTTTCGAAAGTCAACGGGTTAATCCTAAACTTGTTGGGGGGTAATAAAAGTGACTAAACGTTATTATTAATACGAGTAAGACATTTTAAACTTAACAATTTATACGAACGGAGTAGATTCTAAAAATAGAAACTTTTGTAACAATCGAAATATAATATCGATACAAGTAAATAATAATCAAAATGAATGTCGAGAGTTCGACGAGATGACTATATATTATTATAAAAATAATTAGAAGGCGATACTTACTAAAAATGGTAGTTTTCCGAAAATAGTAACTTTCCTAAAAATAGAAAGTTTCCTAAAGTAGAAAGTTTTCGATCAACTGATATATAATATAAAGGAAAGAACGATCATAACCTAATGTTGTGGGGTTTTAGGATCTAAGACGCAAGTGAATTTCTCATCACATGTATGAATATATATATATATATATATATATGAAACTATATATATATATATATATCCGGATCAATTGAGAAGATTTTTATTTTGAGAAAAATGAGAAGGTTTTCAAAAATGATAGATTTTTAATTTTGATTCAAGTTTTTCAAGCGTAAAACTCATTTTAATGTGACTATAATTCAAAATGTGTAAAAAAATTCGAATCAATGTTTAAAAACTCTCGTTTTTGCATAAAGTAAAATACTGAATCTTTTATACAAATTTAAGGAATCATTATCATAACTCGATTTTAGCAATGATTTGTGATTTATGTAACAATCCGAGAATTTTCGAATTTTGAATGACGATTTCAATCGTTGACTTTTAGGGTCTGGCTTGACTTATAAGAACGACCATCTAAAGCACGTTTTCATTATTCGGACTCTAAAGCAATTTGAAGTAAAACGACACTCCTGACAACTTTTTAGTTTTGACCGAGACCCGAAAACAGTCAGAAGGTGACTGAAATGCCCTCGCAAGATTTTAGGATCAAGAACGAGTACCGTCACAAAAATAATTAAATTACATTTAATTATCATGTTTTATTAAATAAAAATATTTAATAAATTATTTAACAATTTTATCAGTAACGTTTGTTGAAGACACAATATTCCCGATAAAGATCATTTTACGGACAAGTTTATCGAAAATATACAAAATAAATAATAAACGTTTTAAATAAAATTATAAAACGTTTACGAAAAATAGTCGAGTGAATACTCATTTTTATCAGAAAAATAATTTAGAAAACAATGGCACAAGTTTCGTGCGTTGAATCATCCATTACGTGGTCCAAATGAGTCCCGAACCAATATTTATAAAAGTTACTCAAATGTTACACTTTTGGCCCCTTGGAAATATTTACAAAGTAAACCCCGAACTTATTGGGACTTGCCACTTATTGTTTTTATAACTTTAGATCTTTATATATATATATAATTTATATACATTTTCTTTATTTTCATTTCATTTCATCTCTATTATACACACACACTAATATAACTCTCTCTCTCCCAAAATATCCGGCCCCGCCCACAACCTCCGGCCGCCACCGCCGGAAAAGTTTTCCGGCGGGCTTTTCCGATCAAAACCAAAAGTGGTCCTCACGACCGGATCTACCCGATCCCCATACCCACTCTCCGCCACTCGCCACCACCTCCACCCGCTGTCACCACCATCGTCATACACCACTATACATCATCATCACCACACCAAAAAGGGTGTGTTCGTTATGTGGTTAACACCACTAGGGTCCCGTTTTGGTTGCGGGAATAACACTACCACCAGGTGGTGTTTATTTTCGTGGCTCAGCTCCACTCAGTAAGTGTGTGTTGTCGTGGGTCTATGGCAGCCGATGAGGGTTGCGTTTGGTCTATTTAAAACCAACTAGGGTGCGGTTTGGTTTTTGTCCACAGCCAACAGGGTGCGTGTGGTTTGAGTTTATAGCAGCAGGAGTGTGCGTCTGGTTTTATTCATAAGCACCAAGGGTGCGTTTGTTTGGGTTTATAACACCACCACGGGGTGTTCGTTTGGTTTTCTTGCACCACAAAGGATGCGTTAGGGTTTTATAACAAACAACCAAGGGTGCGTCCGGTTTTGAGTTAGCAAAAAAGGGTGTTCGTTTGGTTTTGTTTTAAAACGCAAGGTGCGTTTGGTTTACTGATTTCAGCAAGCTAGGCTGCGTTTGGCGAAGAAAATGGTTGCTTTGGCTGCCAACCATCTCGAGGGTGCGTTTGTTTTTGTTGTCAACAGCCTAAGAGGGCAATTTGGTGTTGTTATAATCAACTAGGGGCGTTGGTTTGATTTCGGCACCACAAGGGTGCGGTCGGTATCGGGTCAGCCGCCCGATTAGGGCGCGTTTGGCTGTGACAGCCCAACAATGGTGCGTTTGGCTGTTGTAAACAGCTAGGGGTGTTCGGTTGGTTTGTAAAACAACCAAATGGGTGCGTTGGGATTTTAGAACAGCTAGGGTCCGTTTGGTTTCGTACCGCAGCAGGGTGCGTGTGGTTATAAGTTATGACCAGTTAGGAGCGTTTGGTTTACGGTTGTAAAGCAACCAGGTTAGGGGTCCCGTTTGGTCTTACTCAGATTATGGTCCGTTTGGTTTTGTGGTTTACACTCGAATAGGGTGCGTATGGTTTTATAACCACCACATCAGGTGGTGTTTGTTTGTTCATTGACAGAAACAGCAGCCAAGGGAGGGGCTGCGTTCGGGTTGGGTTGTGACCACATAGGGTGCGTTTGGTTGCATCAGCGGGTTCGTTCGGTTTGTAGCCGCAGCTAAGGCTGTGTTTGGTCTATATGTCACAACAGGGGGTGCGTCTGGATATGGGTTAACAACCCATAAGGGCTGTTTGGCTTAGGACGGTCCAAAGAGGAGCGTTTGGTGTATATGAGACGACAAATAGGTATAACTTAAGGTTTTAAAAATATTAAAACCGGACATAAATGGTGGTTTAAATTGGTTAAATAAATATAGTGTTTACTAATTGGTTTAATTTAGATATAATAACGTATAAATATTAATTAGAACAACAGACGTTGAGATATGGAAAACGCAAATAATTGCAATATATATATAGATTAAGGAAAAACGCGCGTTTTTGCGAAAATGAAATCGTTTTATAAAACGGAAGGTCATAACTAATTTTATATGCAATTTCTATATTTATTAATGTATCACTAAAACTGCTATCATTTTGGAAACCGATAAAGAGGCTAAGTTATATTTTAGAAATATATTAAAATATAACTATGCAATAACTTGATAACGAACGAAGATTATACGTTTACAATTAGACGACTGTTTCAGTCACGAACCGTCGAGGAAACGAAATATAAGCTATAAAATATTACTTTATATTTTATAATTATCAGCTAGAGGTAACCTAATAATTGTTGTAAAAGGCTTTACAAACATCGGTTAACTTAACTGAAAATCTTAAAACGTACGATTACGTTTACATAAGAACTTTTGTTTAATTAAGTGGTGATTTCAGAAAATGAGTCAAACTAATTGGTTTAATTATTTTATTCACACTTATTATATAATACCTGCAAGGTATATTATACTTTTCAATAATCTTTGGATTGATTGTCTTTGTGATATAATTCACGGTAAGAATTATATAAGGGATATTTTTCATATGTAATATATAAAGAATATATATTACACACTGTGCGTATATTTTCAAATTATTTATTTAACCAACCACCAAGATATTTCAACATTAAATCGAAACCGGTTCGACATTTTTGGGATTCCACCGGTTTGACTACCGGTTTTTGGAACCGGTTTGTCGAACCGGTTTTTGGAACCGGTTTGGAACCGAACCGATTTTTTTTGGATAAAAGTGGGTCCCGGGAATTTACTTTATCAGATTTTCTTATCCATATATGAATCTTATGATGTATTGGGGTTTTGGAAAACAAAGGAAAATCAGTTTCCTGTTCTATCCCGCATGGCCCTGGATATATTAAGTGTCCAAGCTTCTTCGGCAGAAGATGACGAAACCCAAGATGGAGCTGGAGGGTCTATGTCACACGGACACGGACAATACACATACTACTAGTTTTATTTTGTATTTCGTTTATGTTGTATTTCCTATATGTTTAAAAAATAAACAGCAACCGTTCTTGTCATCACGACTTCTTTGTATTTCGTTTATGTTGTATTTCCTATATGTTGACCAAACCGGTTTTACAGGTTAACCGGAACCGAACCGGTTCCAAACCGGCAAACCGGTTCGGCATGAACCGATACCCAAACCGGTTCCAAACCGGTTCAGGTTCGTGCCGAACTGGTTTCGGCTTCCTGTTGACTGAAACTGGTTCCTGTTTGACTCAAACCGAACCGAACTGGTTAACTGATTTGCGCACCTCTAGTTGTGAGGTATATCTTTGTTTAAACGAGTTATGCTTTGGTGGTAAAAACTAATTAGTGAATCCGATACAAGAAATGACTTTTATATCAATCATGATATAATGTATGATCTATAGTCTTCATAATCATTTATTAGGTTTGATTAAGTTCACAAGAAAAAACAATATTAAGCTTGATTTTCTATACATAAAAATACAAATAGCCTTTTCTGAGTGACACGTATCCACATTTTTATATACCAAAATCAAATAAATTCCACTTAAATGTTCACCTTTTTATTCCATTAACAACCAACTCAAATCCCCTACTTCTCACCACACATTTACTCCCCTACACCCTTTAATCTCCACCGTCCAATCTCCACTTAAATTTAATCATCTTAAATCCAAACTATATAAAAAAAAAAACAACAAAAGACGTGGTGTTGTGTGTTTCTCATCATTCATTCAAGATTAGACGCCTTACAACAACAACAGCTGTACTTTGTTTTGTACTTGCACGAGGAAATCAAGGTTTGTTATGACATGTTCCTTAGTTTATCCGAAAATCTTGAAAAGATGAAATTTATAAAAAAGATTCGATTTTTATGTTTTTTTTGGAATTTGATTATATGGGTATGATTTGATTGTGGAATTGGAGATGGGTTTTGGTTTGATTTGATTGAATTTAATGTTTGGTTGGGTTTTGAAAAGTGTGAATTTGGGGGTAAAATTGGTAAAAATTGATGCTTTTTGGGGTTTTGATTGATATTGTTTTAGGGTTTTGTTTTGTGATTGGTAGGGTTTAGGAATCTTTAAGTGAAATAGGTGGTTTTTGGGATTTAGGGGGATTGATGACTAGATTGGTTATTTGCTTATTGAGGTTTGAAGTAGTTGAAACAAGCAGTTTGTATTTGCTTATTGGTTATTATGATCAAATAAGCAGTTTGGACTTTGGAGTAAGAAATTAAGATATGGACTAAGGACTTTGGGTAAGCAGTTTCAAACGCCGTATAAAAACGCAATAAGCTGTTTTTAATTAACAAATCTTATCGTCAGCTGAGGTGGCATATGGCATGTGTTTTTTAAGTGATCGTGTGATTGGAAAAGCCAAAACTAGATAATCGGTTAAATGGGCTGCAGAAGATAGCATTTGAAACAGTTAACATCTAATAATATACATAAGCAATAGTAACTGATTATTAGAATATCGCTTTCAAAACATAATGCCTAACACCCACTGAAGGTGAAGCTTCATGAGGGCGTTTTTTACGATCTGAATACTAGGAACACCTATTGACTCTAACATGTGCCCAAATGCTGCCTGGAACATACAGTTTGCAAAATTTTGGTCGTTCTTCCAATTACCTAAAAGTTAGATGCTTATTCACAATTTGCACACTTTGGTTTCATGGGAGAAGTTAAATTATTATTTTCATGTTAGTTATACTGAAAAAGTGAGCTCAGTCTAGGACATAGGTTTTAACGCTGAAACAGATTTCTTTGTTGCTTGTTTAATTTGTATACACTCGTAAATGGCACACACCTCTTTGTTGCTTGTTTCTGTATACACTCGTAAATGGCACACACCTCTTTGTTGCTTGTTTTTGGGGTAATTTACGACCCGTTTTAAGCATATACTTTAATTCGACGTGTTTGATAAAACGTAAACCGGTTCAACCCTTTCATAAGTAAATGGGTCAGAAATCGATACATCTGGTTTTTGGTTTTTTTCTCTCTTTGACTAACTATTTATTAACTTTTGTTTCAGACACAACACAATAGAAATGCATTGTTGTAGAAAGACTGCAACAACCGTGGCTTAACTTTGACCCGTATATACGTTGACTTGGCTCCAAAGGGTCTCTCCATCAACTTTTTGATTTTATGAATGGACAAAAATGGACATACAAACCCACATGTCTTCAACCATCCTTTGAAAAGCAGTTAAAACATATGGGTGCTTCGGGAGCCATGTCATCACAAAATATTCCATTAGTTTCTAGGTCTTCAAGCGATACAGTGCCGTTTCAAGTGAGCCAAACATCCAATTTTGTAAATGCACGATCAGTGACCGTAATTAGTCAAAGTAATGCTATGACGTGGGGTACAGAATCATTTGATGATCTTCTTGAATATCCTGAAAGTGTTATTAGTGGGAATTCACAAATTGAGCCACAAAATGCTTTAGTTTTGGCTGGCGATCATGGTAGGGGAAATGACTCGAGTTGGCAGAACTGGGATCAGTTAATAAGTGTTGATAATATAGAATCGAACTGGAGTGAAATTTTGGCTGATGTTGATGTGCCGAGCCTAGAACCAAAGGTATGTTCCATTTCCTTTAAAGCTCTACGCATAGCATACCAATGATACTAATTTGTAGTAATGAATAAAAAACCAACGTACTTTTCATCTGTCCCGTTTTAATCATTGTACTCTTCTTTGTACATCAGAGTTTTCAAAAGATGGTTTTGCGTCCTGTTTCGGTCGTTTGGTAACCCGTTTTTAAATCTTTCTATTTAAGCCTGAAAAAGTTATATTTTGATCTATCATTATTATATAAAAGTTGGATGTTGGTTTTAAGGGGTTTTCGGCTAAAAAAGGACTCATACAGTACACAAAGCCGTCTTTTGGCGACTCAAACATACAAAATAAACTGTAATGCTAAACCGGGACGAATGAAAAAGTATCTTGGTATATTTTGCCAAGAACCCTTGTTTTCATATTTGATTTACCAGTTATATATGCAAAAAGTTTAAAATGTTAGGACAAAAATTGTTTTGGGTCCTCAAAGTTATATATGCAAAAGGTCACCAAAGTTGCACGTTTTGACTCGAACCTACCCACCCATTTTGCCTGTTCTAATGAAGTTTAATATCTTTATGCAGCAAATGCAGCCAGTTATTTCTCACCCTCCTGTGTCAACTATAGAAGCATGTCCTGTTGGCAGCCCAACGCCTAATGGATCCTCAATTAAAACTCGTATGCGTTGGACACCAGAACTTCATGAATCTTTTGTTGAAGCAGTGAACCAGCTCGGTGGTAGTGAACGTATGTATCTTCATTTCATTTTTTTACATAAATTTGATAATATATATAGGTGTTTGGATGTATATTTTGAAAGTGATCAAATGATATTTAATGAACATTTTGTGATAAAACGGGGCGTAAAAGATAGTGTTTGGACGTGCTTTTACTGTTTAAAGTTCTAGTAATCAGAAACAAAATCTGCCTATGCAAACACTCAAAATTGATTATTGCAACTTAAAGCTCATGACCATAATAGTTTTACAATCCAAATCTAAACATCCCCATTAGAGCTCACGAGCATATCATTTTTGCTGATATTTTTTTCTTTGATTTAAAGGAGCTACGCCAAAAGGAGTTTTGAGGCTTATGAATGTTGAAGGTTTGACAATTTATCATGTGAAAAGCCATTTGCAGGTACGTACGAAAGTTTATTGTTTCTGACTATCACATCATCAAACTTAAGAGTCTCACATGTTGACTTTTGATGTCAAAGGGGTTACTTCTTACGGGTTGAATACTGAAAGATTTTGTTAATATTTGAGTTATCATATTTTATCCGAAAAATAGTTGGTTTAACCACTAACTTCAAAGTGGGACGTTATTTTCATGCTCAGATAATCACTTTTCTGGAAGCAGGCCCCCATACCTCCCCCATAACCCGCTCCTGCGGGATTGGGCATTGTTGTTGTTATATAACGACATATTTCAGATTGACGTCTTTCTGTTTTTTTTGTAGAAATATAGAACAGCCAGGTACAAGCCCGAGTTGGATGAAGGTAATTAGTATGTCTTATGTTCTTGTCAGTCTGTATCTAGTGGCTGCAGTTGCATGCCAAACCATGTATATTAAAGCAGTCCCTTAACCGTATGGTGGGATTGGGTATAGTTGTTTTAAACTAAAAAACGTAAATCCGTAATACGATAATTGAGCTAAAGCACAACATTCTATACTTACGTAGAGATTACCCACCGCGTAAAACATTTGTTTTCAAAATTATGTCATTATCTAGTACTATTGAGAAAATGCTAAATTATTGTTATTTGTTTGATATTCTTGATCAGGAACGTCAGAGAAGAAACCGACTTCTATTGATGAGATTGTCTCTATGGATATTAAAAATAAGTTAGTCTCTCTCTCTCTTCTCACACATAAAGTGTCCAATGTCGCTGTTTTTATGGGGCGAAGGGTGTGTTGTTTATGTTACATGCTAGCTAGTGTTGCATGGATCCCTACAATATATCTTTAACAAATTCACTTCTGATTAATATGTGGAAATAGCGATGTTAATGTGTGACTGTTTGACAGAAACATAGCGAAACTGTGAAACTTATGTATTTGTTCTTAATGACAGGAGTTTGGGGTTCACTGACGCCTTAAAATTGCAAATGGAAGTTCAAAAGCAACTTCATGAACAGCTCGAGGTATGCCGAAACATTAAATTATTACTTCAATAATATGGATTAAATTGTTTTTGTAAATCTTTATTTATGAAAATATAAGTAGCAATAATTTGGTGACTCAAACTGTTAACCCTACTTGGCTCGTTTCGACCGTACTAAATAACATGTCCCCGAGGACTACAACATACAATCTGACCCTACTGAAACAGTCACCTGATAAAATATTTATTACCTTGGTTTTCAGATCCAAAGAAACTTGCAGTTACGTATCGAAGAACAAGGAAAATACCTTCAAATGATGTTCGAACAACAAAGAAAGATGGAAAACGAAAGGTTAAAACCTTCATCATCTAATCCAGACGAAGACCCTTCTCGATCAAATGCAACTGAAAAACCAAATGACGATAAAGATAGCCAGAAGTCAAAGTCAACCTCGCAAACAGAAGAACAAGATGTTAACAAATCTAACATCAACGGAGAATGTAGTCCACGCATTTCAAAGCGTGCAAGACCTGATGATGACGTGGCATCAATGCCTTGATGATTTGTATCGATTTATTTTGGAACTTGTTCGTTTGTCCCATTTCTTTTCCTTATGCTGAAAGTTGTCAAAATTTTAGGGCTTTTGCACTTGGAGATTGATTCTGGAGACCTTGCAAGTAATTTTAGGCTTTTCGTTTAGTAAAAATAATATTTAGTCCACAATAAACATGTTAATGTTTAAAATTTGTTTCGGTTTTTTTGGGCTTCTTTTTCTTGTTTACTTGTTTTTCTGTCAAACTGGTTACTTCTTAGCCTCAAATCATTGAAAAATCTATGCGTGTTGTATGTGTGCCAGCCTTTTCGTTAAACAGTGTTCATTTGCGTGTAACATATTCCAGTTTTCACTCACACTGATGCCATCCCAGAGGCAGTGTTGACCTGATTACGTATGAATTGGTCAAATTTACTTTAAAAGTGAAATAAGTAAAATGTCGAACATTTCAAAAATTTAGAAATTTAGAAAGCCGTTTGAGCAGTAAAATGTCAAAAATTTAGAAAGCTGAAATGCGCCTGATGGGTCAAATAAGTTGATCTTTGCCCAAAGAGAGAATGTTATCAGAAGTTCTCGACCAAAAGTGTTTTCTGATCAATGAGTCCCTCGAATGGTGCAAAATCTACTAGTTTTGATTTAAACCCATTTTGACCCGTTAGCCAACCCACCTGATATTCCCCATTTCACCACAAGTGAATCACCTGTGATAACTTTCATTAAACTGAAGGGAAAATAGCATTTAACATATAAGAAGACCACAATATTTAGGTAGAAGATTCTAATATCAGTTCATAATGACTGACAACACATTTCCTAAACGAAAATGTTAAATCATCTTCTCCTTCGCTTTCACATATTTAGCTTCAAGTGCTTCATCAATCAACTTGAGATGCTTATCAAGCACACCACACAAACCTTCTTGATCCTCAAGATTAAGCTCGTTAACAACATTGTTTTCATTCAAGCAAATCTCCATCAAGTGTTTCATGTTCTTTTCTTTCACCTTCTTCAACTCTTTTTCAGCTTTCACTATGCTTTTCTTAATAAGAGCTTTCCGGTCAAGCTCAGGGAATGGACTCACCTTCTTTGCTTCTTCAAACTTTTCAATGACGCGCACTGCTTCAGAATGAGATGGCCAAACTTCGGCTGGAGCATCAGCATCAGGTGTCTCATACATGACAAGACACGCATCCACATCACACAAAATTTTCAGTTCATCCATTTTTTTGAGCAAACCGTCTTTCCTTTTCCGCAAGGTTGCTTTCCTTGCTTTTGGATCAACCTTAAATTGTAACTTCACGGGTGGACGAGTCATTGTGTTTGGTGAATGAAAGAAAGTTTGGTGAGTGCAAGAAACATAAACACCGATGGCCGGATATGTATACACATACAAATTATATCTGGTATACTCAATCCTGTTAAAGATATACACTCATTAAAATTGTCAACGAATTAATACGGCATTCATTTACTTGAATTTATGAAGTTTTAGCTTTTTCCAATTTAAGTTGACATATTATGAAAATACATCAAACCGCGTCAAATTTAAGTCATGAAATAATGTATAGGAATGCCATTACTACATTGTCGTGTTCTATATCAATTCACGCGGCTTTTCAGTATAAAATGTCGGGTAAAGTATTACTCCTACATCTATCAAAAATGGATAATCTCTAATAAGCATAACAGAGGGTGTTTGAAATTGTGAATTAGAGTGGATCATGTTTGGTACGTTCTTTAGAGACAAAACATAGTTTTAGAAACGCAAAATCTGTTTAAGGAGATAGTGCATCAACAGTTATATAGAGTTGTGGAAAATACCAAATAATATAGGCTTTTCCCGACTACAAAAAATGGAATGCATGAGCGGTTCAGCTAATTATCGACAAATATGCAGAAACAAGTTTATTGAGTTATAGAAATGTAACATTACTTATTATCCTTAGGTTTCAACTGCTCTTAGTTTTAATTTTGATTCTTCAAGTAATCAGTTACTTTATAAGCACGCAATACGCTTTGATCATTTCAAAGATAGACGTTCGGATGCACCTATTATGAAGAGGGAAATCTATAGAAATACTAGAAAGAAAGTTTTAACATAGCTAACATGTGTTTAAGAAACATCTTTTGTTACTTGAAGTCTATATTACAAACAAAAAGAGCGGTTTTCGTATGATGTAAAATCGAGTCTATACATAATTTATAGCTGAGATATGTTTTACATAAGTTAAGTTCTATTGCTTAACATAAGTTCTAGTTAGTTCTTTTGCTTAACATAAGTTCTTAATCCACCTAAGGGAGTAACTAGGGCTGATGGGTTGGTGATCGAAGAGCATCAGTCTGAACTATTTTTTCTTAACCGATTTAATCAAATGTGCTTTCAGAGGGAACCATAGTTCAACCTTGCATCAATTTTTTTTTGGGTAACCATGGTTTCCGACCTTATGGCTGACTAATCCATGGGGTTTGAACCCAGCGCCACACAGACTCAATTGAATCATGTTTGGTAAGGTTTCTACCAAGTCTCAACTACCTCACTAAGTGACATCCTCATACTCACTATAAAAGAGAATGTTGGTCAAGAGTACACGCAGTGATTTTGTAGGGGAAGATGATGTAGTGATACCAAATAGGTCCGTCAATGTTTCATATTTGAACAAAAATTATGCCAATGGATGTTTTATAAGTTATTTAGTGGACATATTGATGCTAGTAAATGTAGTCAACCTAGTGGTAAGGAGTTAGACATTGCTTTTACTGTGTGACCGTTAGTTGCCTTGTTGTAGGCGAACGCTAATGCATTAAATAGATCTATTGGGTTTGAAAACCCTGTCCGGGGTCTGAATTAGTTGTGACCACCCTATCAAACGGACATTTTGTAGTTAGTAACAGGAGAAGTGACATACCTCTCGGACATAATTTCGTACTACGGGATAAATGTGTTAAGTTTTGGTACATGGGCTCATTTAGTTGGAAATCAATATTTTTATAACTTGTCTTACGAGCAATGTTATATGTATTATTGAACCAAATATGCGTTCTAACTGTTATTTACAAACTCTATGAATTCACTCAACGTTTTGTTGACCTTTTTAAGCATGTATCTCAGGTTAATTGTTGTTGATGGCTGGACGGGACGGAACGTGGATATCAAGGACGGTGTCACGGTGAAGTAATGTCATAAACTAAACAAGTGTTTTAGAAATCAAGTCGTGTTGTGACTTTTAGAAATAAATTTCTACGTTGGTATTGGGACCTATGTAACTCTTATCTTTCAAATGAATGAAATTGTGTTTTATAAACGTATCTTTGAACGTTTACTGGGACTCGTGTGCATGTATTATGAAGTAGCACCCCAAATGTTGTATTCCGCTGTGTATCGTATTTTGGGGATGTTATAAAGTGGTATCAGAGCATGAGTTGTAGTGAACTAAGTCGTTTTACAAAATTGGACTACAACTGTTTTTGGAAATTTTTCACAAGTTCGAATATTTTCCCAATACTTTTGAATCGCATATGTTGTTACGTAATCTATTGTTTTGAGATTTTCCGGTTGAATGGGAGTAAGACTTTTATATTTCATCCCATAACCCCTCATTGTTTTGGAAAACTATTATTAACTTATTCCCGCGTAATACGTCGTTTGGAAACGTCTGTCCTTGGAACTTTTAAATAAAGTTGGCATTGTGTTCCGATTCTCTCTTATCGACTTCTACTCAGTTTGTCATGGAATGTTTGATTCTGGAAATCTATGAGTTTTGTGTTTGAAAGAAGTGTTAAGTCATTGGGTATGGCTTTGTATTGGCGTTTAGAGGAATTAAAATGATGTTTGGTTGGATTTTGAAATGGATTTTACGGCAGTTTGTAACCGGCAGATTGTGGGGTTGATTGTGAATTATTTTTGTTCTTACGACACCTGGGAAAGCCAATTGAGATGTTGGTACATGTTTAAGGTACATGTTGTGGGTTGGATAGAATTTTAACTCTTCCGGATGAGTGAGATATCGTCATTTTTCTAAAACTAGTCAAATCTGGTATACCGTTGGAAAAAGGAGTATAACTTCATATTTTTGTAATAACTTTTCCAAAGAAAATTTAGGTACCTGTAGAAAGGTCTTAGGACTATCACCTCCAATTGTTTTCACATCAAAATCGTCAATGAATTTTAAATTACGCTCATTTTCGTAAGCTACAAAAATTTGTCAAAATTTCTTTGGGGACTGCTTTGGGATAGCAGCTTGTTGGAAATGTTTCAAAATATTTTTGGTCTATGAAGACCTGGGAAATTAGGTCAGGAGGTAGAGAAACCTCCTATGTAGGATCCCGTTAACACTTCATATAACACATATGATGTACGAATTTGTAACAAGAAATTAGTAAGAAAGATGGTGGTGTGGAGAGAGAAAGAAGAGAGAGAGATGAGAGAATTGAGAGAAAAGATATTTATTAAAAATGAGAAGAGATATTTTTCTAAGTGAAAAATATCTATATATACCCCTACACATTTAATGTGACGCGCGGGATATTTAACTAGGACTTGGGCTCAGGTTTTGCTTGGGATTAAACCCGAAACATATACAATATTAGTTTAACTATCAAGCCCGATTCCCGATAATATTCTATTACAACATTAACTAATTAATTGACCGAGACTTAAATACATAATGAATGAACTTCATGTTCGACTCAATATTTTAAGGCTAACGATCTCCCCCGAAGTGAGTTCAATGATGACACTCCTTCATGAGATAATGAGATTGCTTTTGTCATTAAGCTCATGTGGTCTTGGTCTTTCTCTTTGTTCTTTGTTGTAAACTTGTTCCTTCATGCTTTGCGGTCTTTACTTTTGGCCTTTGTCATTGTCTTTTACGTCTGTGCCATCTTGCGATCTTATAACTTTGACCAACATGCTCTTCTATGCATCATCTTGAAAGCTTTATTTCAGAGTTTGCGGAAGTCTTTGTCTTTAAATCTTGAGCTTTCTAGATAGTATGTCTTCGTAGATTAAGCATTTGAATGGGATTGAGGTTGCCGTTACCACCGTTTGACCTGCAGGTTTACGTTAGTGATAAACGAGAAAATTGATTTAAAAATCAATCGACGTGTCACTCGTTAAAGTGTTTTTGTAACACATCGAGAGTGTCATGTTTTTATCAAAATTCATCAACCGTCAATTCATTTACTGGACCATCTCGTGATCCAGTTGTCACAAGTTTGATTCATATAGAATCTCGTAAGTCACCTACCAAGAGCTTGTTTGATGCTGGCTCAAGCAGGATTTCCATCTTCATTGTGAATACATTAGTATCACTCGGATGTTCTGGCATATATCACAATGATATTGCGTAGGACTCTTGATAACAGCTTGTGAACCTGATGATGTTCAACAAGTGTTTGAAATGGAATGTGTCCTAACGAGATTTTGATTGATCTCTTGGCTCTAGACTCGATTAGTGCATTTTGGTTTTAGTACTCGGAGGCTGGAGCATATTGCCACCTATTCAATATCAACAATCTCGGAGTGAGATGTCAATAGATAACATGTGTATCTCCGTGACAAATGAGACAAGTTTCTGTTGAGAGAAACCCGAATGGCTGGGGAGGGTTGTGCATTGCATCACTGGGTCCATGATGTCGTTTTCAATACCAGCAATCATCTTGTGATTCTGATAGATTATGTATTGACCCGGTTTCTGTCTTAAGTGTGTGGAGGGCTTCTTTGTTTACACCCTTTATCCATACATTTCTTTTTCATTCTTCAACGCCTTCAATGCTTACCAGGACGTCATTATTAACTAACACATTGTGTGGATTGTATCCAAGTGTTAGCTCAATCTTAGTTGAGCATTATTCCCATACACATTCATCTCCAATCATACCTAAGGACTGCTATTTCTAACTTTGGATTATCCTTGGGTAGATCCTCCGGTTCTGGTTGGATCATAGGAAATTTTTGGGGATTCCTTTTAAAACCTAACCACCTTTATGACTTCAGATTCGTCGTGAAATTAAGATGTTGTTGGGTATAAGATCGAACCATAAAACCTTTTTCTTACTATTCAGCACATTGAGACGATTAGATCATATTTTAATTACATTTTCTCCCCTTATTTTAAATAATAAACACTTAGATTTTGAAATACTTTGTGATTAAAATATGTCTTGAAAATTATGTGGGAGAAAAATATTATTAGCATGAATGGTTTGGAACATTTTGATAATGTTTTGAATACATAAGAATGGTCGTTGTTGATGTATCCAAGAACATTAAAACTTTGTGTTTCGAAAAACTCCCCCTCAAAAATAGGACCAATTGAAAAATTGTTGTCTTTTGAAAACATTGTGAGGGGGAGGTGTTGAACACACAGAGTTTGAAAGATTATGATTTTCATGAGAAATTCTTGAAAAATCATATTCAACTTTTTGAAAAACCAAATGTTAGAGGACTTCTCTTCTAACGTTAAGGGTAAGCGCACTGAAACGTACACTATCCTTTTTGTTAAGCTAAAAACATTGAATGTCTTGTAAGAACAGCTCAAGAACGAAAAACGTTAATTTTCTCGTGTGAGGGATAAGTTATAAACCTTCCCTGTAATTTGAAGTCCGGGTTATGTACTGACATTTGCCCCCTTTTTCTTGAGCTAAAAACATTGAATGTCTTGAAAGAACAGCTCAAGACCGAGAAACGTTAATTTTCTCGTTGTGAGGATAAGTTATAAACCTTCCTTTATTTGAAGTCCTGGTTATGTACTGATATTTGCACATAAGCCATTTAGAAAATTAGAAATGACATGTTTTGAAACTATTTGCAAACTCTCGCTCGAACTTCATTTACACACCTGTGTTAATGTTAATTGACATTTCTAAGCACGTAAATGTTATCTATTCCAAGAGACAGGTCGAGAAGATTCTTTTTGGAAAAAAAATTTGTTTTTCTAATTTTGTATTTATTTACCTGTTGTCCTCAGCATTGCTATGTGATGGTGGAATAGTAATTCCAACTCTTGTCGTGATGTAGCTTTCTTATCTGCTGGAGGAACAACTTTTGAAACCATCTTTGAACTTGATGATTCATTGCTGTGGTCATGAATTTCGAGTTCTGAACAGTTATGATCAGAAGTCATTTGATGAAGAACGAGGCCTGAACTGATATGAACAGACGTGATTACTAACATTGATGACCTAGGCTTGAACAGCTCTGTTCAAACGTCATTTTGTTGATCATCAGATCAAAATTCCTTAAAGCCCTGTTTTCTGAGATATTTGTCTTTTCCGCAACCAAACTCTGAGTTCTTCCTTTATAGGATTGAACGATGTACATGTACTTAAGAGAGTACATGCACTAACATCAAGAGTTTGTTTGCTTTCACATTGGTTAGTGATATCTTCTTTTGAACCATTTGGGGGTTCACTGTCAACCTTTGTTATGCTAGAGGTAAATATCTTTCCGGTTGGAACCCATCTAAGACAAACAGTCTTGAGAATTCTACCCGTTGGTTGCCACCTAAGACAAGATCTAGGACTTGTTGTTTTCTCATGCACAGTGGAAGTCCTTTTTATTGAAAACCTATGTCCTGTTGGGATCTGTCTATTTGGTTTCGTTGCAACCCTTATTTGCTCTACGGGTTTGTTTCTGTTCGTTGTCTTATTGGATGGAACCTTAGCACGCGAGTTGACTTCTTTCAGGAATTTTGTAACACAAGAATCATGATTTGCATTAAAGACACATTTCTGACATGTCGAGCAAACAAAATGTTTGGAGTCAGAAAAATTTCTAGAGTTCCTAGAGTGTTCTTGTGTCTTTTTCTTAGCCTCCTCCAGGTAGTGATTATGAACTATGTCATTTGAGCTATACCTAGATGAGCTAGGTGCAATCATGTAATGAGGTTTTGCATGGGCAGATTCTCTTCTCTTAGGTAGATAATGTGTAGTGACTGGTTTTGACAAGTCGTTGTTCACATCAACTTGGGAGGCAAACCGTGGTTTTGAAATTTTAGGTCGTTCAGACTTAAACGCAGTCGGTTGTCTAACAACTGATTGGTTTCTGTGTGGTTGTAAAACTGGTTTCCCCAAGATTGATGGTTTTGCAAACTTAGTATTCACACTATTTCCTGTTAGTTTCCTTAACTCATTTTTTAATGCTGCAATTGCAAACCCCTTTTTCTGAATCTGAGCTAGTACATCAGCATTTTCATTAGACTTTTTGTTCAGTTGTGCCATTAAAGAGTCATTCTGGTTTTTGGTCTGAACTCGTGTCGTTTTGATAGAATCAAAAAGATCTTTGTAAGTCTGTTTCAAGTGCTCTTTTTCCTTATGTAACTGCTCATTCTCTGCAAGTAATTTAGCCACACTATGTTCCAATTCGATGTTTATTGTTTCAGTTACATCGATGTCATTTTTAACTTTGGCTTCATTACTTTTCTCTTTTAAAAATTGACTCTGTTGCCCTGATTTTAAAACATTGTTTTCCATTTGTAGTTCAAGATTAATACAATGTGCTTCGAGTTTTGCAAAATCTTTTTGACACTGGGCAACAGTCTTTTTGAGACAAACATTTTCAGACTCGAGTAATTGATTTGAGAGTTCAGTTGTCCTGTTATCAGTTAATTTAGCAGGCAAAGGACGTGTGTCATAACATTGATCAGCATTCTGGTCAACCTCTCCTTCATTATTGGATTCAGGTTGCTCAGTATGCTGTTGTCCTGTAGCAGATACATTATCATCAGCAGTCATTTGTACCTCAGCCATTGGCTCTTCATCATATATGGGTCTGATATCTGCATCATCAACATGTGCATCATTCCCTGATCTGCTGCTTGTATCCTGCTCTTGTGATTCTGTCCCATTGCTTTTAATGATAACTGAACTAGCATCCAATTCTTTACTCGTATCAACCTTTTCCATTGTCGTCTGCGTCTGTCTTTCATTCACCCTGCTGTCATGCTCTCTTTTATGTAGTGCTCTTTCATCAATCGACTTTTTGACATATTCCATGAATTGGACCAGTGTCTCACGGAATTCTGGAATATCAATTAGAGTAGTATTGGTAGAAAGTAGTTGCGTGTCATTACAATATATTCATCATTCAAATAAATCTTTGACTTGATGAACATCTGAAACTGTGTCTCGAGAACTTTAAAAGAAGCCATGGATCCAATCTCTTGAAATTCGTTGTTATCAAGTTGCTTTTGAAGTTGATCCATGTTTAGGAACATCGTGCCTATAAAAGTCTCAAAATCTTAACCAAAGAGTGTTGCAAACGCGCGTCCTACATCCATTCTCGTTCGACTTATCCTTTTAAGTCTTGTTTGAAAGACCATGAGGTGTGAATGAAGTCAGTTGAAAAGATACCATGCAATCTTTCTTTTGATTTGTCTTGAATTATTGCTTTGTTGTTCTTGCTGTTTCCTAACACGAAGATAAGGTAAACTTTCTGTTTCCATTTATACGTGAGTTAAAGTGAAATTGTTGGATCTTAAGTGATATATGGGGATTGAAGTGTGGTCTTGTAATGCAAATACACGTTCATGGGATTTTACACGTCTATGATTAAAACCGATAAGTGAATTAACGGGATTTTACAAAATCAATAGACAAACCGTGAATGAATAATTGATTGATGTTAATGTGTGTTTGTTGAATGATTAGTCCTTGAAGTTTGTTTGTCTTGATGTTATGTTTTGATTAGACAATGATTAATAGATTCCCAAATTCGGGAAATTAGGTTTTCAAAACAAGGGTTTTCAATGGACAAAACGCAATGTCTTTAGTCAAAACGCAATGAGCAAAACGCAACCTTAAGACAAAACGCAATGAGCAAAACGCAAGATCTTCTAGGAAAAACGCAAGATTTGTTGCGATTTGGGCAGCATAACGTTGAGATTTACTTTGATAAAGGGTCTTCAGTAGGCAAAACGCAATGACCAAAACGCAATGAGAGCAAAACGCAATGACCAAAACGCAATGAAAAGAAAAACGCAATGACCAAAATGCAATGAAAGCAAAATGCAATGACCAAAACGCAGTGAGAGCAAAACGCAATGACCAAAACGCAATGAAGAACACCATTTCAGTTAGACAAAACGCAGCCAAGAAAAAATCTTCAAACTTTCTTGAAAGCTACGAAATGATGTTAAAACCACCTAGTAATGATGTAAGGGATAGATCTAAGCTCGAAAGTACAAATCTTTAACACTCTTAACCACAACAAAGATCAATCTTTGATTTTTTTTCTTGCTTTATTTTCGAACAAAAAAATAAAAACCAACCCATGAATTTTTGATAATTTTCAACCACAAATCAAACACGAATCTACCCTTGAAGCTCTGGTACCAATTGTAGGATCCCGTATAACACTTCACTTCATATAACAAACCACGAATCGATCAAGAAAATAGATAAAGAAAGTAAGTTGATTTAGAGAGAGAAAGATAAGAGAGAGTTGAGAGAGAAAATTAGAGAAAGAAGAAAATGGAATTTTATTAATGAACCAACTCTCTTTTCCTAGGTGGAAAAGTTATTTATATACCCCGACACATTAAGTGACGTTCGGGATATTTGACTAGGACCCGGGCTCGGGTTTTGCTTAAGGTAATCCTGCAACACAACAACATACAACAATTAAAACAGTATTGAACATGACTCCAGAGAACAAAGAACACTTTCTGTCTGAAAAAGAAGCAATTTTCTTGCTTTTCACTGGTATTGTAGATGATATATATTTCCCCACTGTTGATGCTCTGTAAAACCACGAATGAGAGTGATAGCCATGAAAGCTACAACAGGGTGAATCATTGAACAACAAGAAGTAAATGACTCAATTCTGTTTCTGGGAATTTGGGAAGTTTACTTCTCGAGATGGAGAATCAATGGAGTCTTATTACTCACGGTTTTATAAACTGATAAATGAGTTGACAAGGAACACACTTGCCAAGTTACTAACAATGCAAGTGAACGCTCAATTTCTCAACAACTTCAACCAGAAGGTCAAGATTTTGTGACGGGTGGCAAGACAATCAAAAGAAATAGACACCATCTCATATCACATACTTTTTGACATTCTGAAGCAGTATCAAAATGAAGTCAATGATATTCGTGCTGAGAGAATAGCCAAAAGTGCAAATTCATTAGCACTTCTTACGACTGCTCAACCATATTCAGATAATTACTATCAAGCACCAAAACCTCAAAGATCTAATGCAACATCATCTTCTACAAGACCTAGTGCATCTACCAGACACAAAGGCAAAGAGATCACCAAACCAGTTACACCTTAATCTGAGTCAGTATCTAAAGAAGACAATGATCCTGAACAAGCATCTAAGGATGATGTATAAGCAAAAGAATTTGGCACTCCTTGCAAAGTATTTCAAAAGGCTCTACAAACCTACCAACAACAACCTTCAAACTTCTTCAAACTCCAGGAACAAGACTGAAGATACCACACCAAGGTATAACAACGACAATCAGTCAAGGAAGTTTGGGAATCAAAGGACAATAACAGTTGCTGGGACTAGGGAAACTGTAGGCAGTCCGGTAGTGCAACAAACGGGGATACAGTGCTTTAACTGCAAGGAATTTGGCCACTATGCAAAGGAATGCAGGAAGCCAAAGCGGGTTAAAGACTACACGTATCACAAGGAAAATGATTATGTACAAAACAGCTGTACCAAGTGTAGTTTCCACTACCAGCATAACAAGCTGATTGGCTAGTGGACACGAATGAAGAGATTGATGAACAGGAATTGGAAGCACATTACAGTTTCATGGCAAAGATTCAGGAGGTCTTACCAAAAGAATCCAGTTCAACTGAACAGCCATTGGAACAGGTACAAAACAATGATTGAAAATAATGTGGTCTTTTTGCCAATGAAGAGACAAACATTCTGAAGAATAATACTGCAGAATGTGATAGATGAGCGTGCTGTGCAACTATGCTAATTAAATTGCAAACCTTAACTCTGAATACTAAGGAAAACAAAACGATTTTAAATGCAAATAAAGAAAGCAACACGCATCCATTGACTTCAAAGGAAGTAGAGGAGTGCAAAACTAACCTTGATGAGACTAGTAGGGCTCTGGGGGAGGCTACTAGTTGATTGGGATAGGTGTCTTAATTGCACTTCAGAAAACAAACAGAAAAGCTGAGAAGCATATCCTTTAAATGACCGGACGATTGATTATGACAATTCTTTAAAACAAATTAAATAAAACTCTAAGACTATAATAGCTCATAAAGACATTGGCATATAAAGAAGGTTTAAAAACTAAAGCTTAATTTAAATTTCAGTTTCAATCAAAAACACTTATTGAGTTAAGAAAAAAAGGAGTCTTTTAACAAAGTCACAATTTGAAGGTCAACTCAAAGAGAAAAGTAAGGTCATTTCGGATTTAAAGGTTAAGGAAGAGAAAGATATTGACAAGATGATTGAAATAGACAAACAATTAAAGTTTTTGAATGAAATTGTAGGATCCCTTTAACACATACACTTCATATCATACACTGATCTAGATCAAGAAATATAGAAAGAGAGTGAGATGATTTCCTAGAAAGAGAAAGAAGAGAGAGAGAGAGTGAGATGGGAGAGAAAAATAGAAAAGTGAAATGTTTTTATTATGGAAATCAAATATCAACTAACTTTCCTAGTTTGGGAAAAGTTACGAGGTACATATAGGGGGCGCCTGACACATTAGGCGCTTGTGTGAGCGGTTTGTGGATCGTAATAGATTGACGCGGAGCGGAGCGGGCGGGGCGAAGGGGGAGATGGGTTGATTGCTTGTGGTTATGGTGACGAGGGGCGCCTAAAGCAGAGATACAATATTATACTAAGACGTAACGTGCGAATCCTCTGTCACAGCGTCGCGTGGCGGGTACTAGGGACGCTGGAATTCGAGGTGTGCAGGCGGGACGATGGAACACTCTAAGAATCTGAGACATTAAGATACGCGCTGGCGGAGCGCTTACACACACAATACAGCGCTGTTCGTATTAGAGAGATCTAGGATGTTCTACTGACTGGACAGTCTGGGACACACTGATTTGGGGGTTTGCTACAGCGTATGACTTAATTAGTAGACAGCACTAGGATCTTATGTCGCGTACACCGTAGCGCGCGAGACTCACATTTGTATCTCTCACCTAACGCGTTCGAGGATGCGACGGTTCATCATGGACGGCTGCGTCACTGCTCTTCAACTCATCAAATGTGTTATTCTATTCTCTGATTCCCGATACTTTCCTATTACAACGTTAACTAATTGATTGACCGAGACTAAAATACATAATGGACGAACTTCATGTTCGACTCAATATTTTGAGGCTAACAACAGCAGTAACTTTACATCAGCAGTAGTAACCACTTAGTATATTTTACTTGAACTTCTTGAGCAGCAGTAACTTCCACTAGCAGTCTTAACTTTTGCACTAGCACTATTAACCACTTAGAATATTTTCCTTGAACTTCACCAGCAGTAGAAACCATAACCAGCAGCAGTAACTTCAACAGCACTAAGAAGTCTTTTAATCCTAACACATGGTCTTATCAAAAGCCTTCTGAACTTCATTAAAGCTTTTGTTCTTCAACTGATTATGAGTGAATCCAGCTATGTTTTTCAGATAAGCACACATTTGATTCCTCTTTTGAGCTTTGGTTAGTGGTTTTCTTCTCTGCTCTTCCGCTCTAAGTCTTGCAAAATGCTTCTTCCTTTTATCCATGAGCTCCACAAACAATCTTGACTTTTCCTCAATGGTCAACTCTTCTTGCTCTTGTGCCTATAATCTTGCAGATAGCTCATAATCAACATCCATCATAGCTTGAACATCATCCCATTCAACAATGTTTGCATCTTCTTTTCTTTCTCTTGCCAGCCTTTCCTCTTCTTCTAGTTCAGCTTGCATCTGAGCTTGCAATCTTTGAGCAATTTCCTCATCAAACTTGATCTGGTCCTTTTTCTTTAATGGCTTTTCTTGTTCAACCATCTTACCCTTTCCTTTATCTTTAGGATCATGTTATTGAGGTAGTACTGTTGGTCTTGTAGCAGTCTCACTTGGTTATTTCATAACCACTCCTCTTACCTTTGATTTCTCACTCCTCATCTTCACAAGAGTCTGAGCAATTGTAAGATCTTCATCTTCAAAAACAGTTATTATTAGAGGAGTAGTTGGTTCAGCAGCAGTAATATTAACACTGGCAGTAGTAATAGGTTCATCAAAACTAACAGATACACTAGCAGTAGTAACTAGTGCACTGGCAGTATTAAATTCCATATCAGCAGTGGGAACCTGAACTTCTCCTTCTTCAACTATATCTTTGTTAGCATCATAAACTTGTTCAATAGCTTCATCCATATTAGCATCAAACTCTTCATCAAAATCACTACCTTCAAAGATTGAACTTTGTTTCCCCTGTTTCAAATTCCTCCCATGTTTGAATGCATCCTTTTCACCCAAACTTCTTCTGCTAGATGTACCAATCTTGAATAAATTCATCCCTGGAGTTTTTGACTTCCTTTTCCTTTCCAGCTTTTTGACTCTCTTCTTCAAACTAGCAATCTCCTTTGCTTGAGCAGTCTTTGTTGTCTCCAAGTCAAGAACTCTATCAGACAGTTTTGTACAAAGGTCCATCAATTCCTTAAGTTTTAGTCTGTCCTCCCCACTTCTAAGTGTGTTAACTCTTGAGAGAGGTGGGTCATTAGACTGTTTAGATGCAGTCTCAAACCTAGTTTGAGCTTCTGCATCCCCCAATATGGTATCTTGGCACCTGGGACCACTACCTGAACTAGTTCCCTGAGGACTTGGCTCATTAAGTGTTGCCATGGATTGGGTCCTATTTATGTTACCACTGTCCTGCTCTGCTTCTAAGCTAGAAGCAGTAGTGGCAGCCCTTTCCATTCTGTCTTCCCTCTCCTTAGTGATAGTCTCATCTGCAACAAGGGGAATAGGTCTACTAGACTGAGATATCTCAGTGGCCCTTTTGGCTTTCCTAGGTCTGTGAGTCTTTTTGGGTTGAGATGATGATGGAACAGTGATTGGTTCTTCATTAGAGGGTTGAGCAGATGTGGATGTGTGTTGGGGATCAGTGGGTTGTCCTGACCCTTCACCCATATCTGCTTGTTGTGCCAGCATAGATGAAAACAATGGTGTTACAGTCCCTGAAAAATCTTTTCCTTGCCTTCTCATGTTTGCAAAAATCTTTTTAGTATGAGAAGGTGTATCATAAACAACATTAACTTCTGAAAGATTTTCAATTTGTTTGTTCAAAAACAGTTGTAAAAACCTTGGATACATTAAAAACTTTTTAGAACTATCCAAGTTCCTCATCATACCATCAAAAATCAATTTAGAAAAATTAAACTTTTGATTCTTAGCCAAACATATAACTGCTGATGCTATATTAGTACCAAACTCATTCCAAGCAGTTGATTTAGAACTTAAACATTGTAAGATGGTATGAATTAGATACTTCCATTGAGGGGAAAAGTAAGGTTTATAAAAAGTAAGTTTCTCAGAAAGCTTTTCATATCCCATCAATTGAAGGTTTTCAAAAATTTTAGTGTTTATTTAACAAGCAATACCATCTGCATCATCAAATTAAAGATCTCTCCTCATAGATGATTCTGATATTACTATTGTCTTGCCCTCAACCTTGGCATGAATCTGTGTTTCATTATTGACTGTTTTGGTCTTAGCAGTAGACCAAAACTGTTCAATACAAGAAACATAAATAGTAGGACTAACTGTCAAGGCATACCTTATGGGGTTAGCATTCAGGAAGTCTACTATCTCAGCAAAATCAGCATTCTCTATGGATTTTTCCATGTAAGCAACCATATTATGTGAGTCATCAAAATTTAGGCCTGCTATTAATGTCAAATGTTTTTAGAATAGGCAATGAAATTGAATTAAGGTTTGTGAATTGAGAGTATTAGAATGATTAAGAACGACTATGGTGTGATTGAATGCTCTTAAATAGGTAATAAAGGAAACCTATAAGTGAAGTATCCATTTTATAGACCAAAAATACCCTCAGCAGTTGTAACTCCAACGGTAACCTAGCAGTAGTAAGTTAGTAGCAGTAGTAAGTTAGCCTGACAGCACTAACTTTTGCCCAGCAGTACTAACTTTCGCCCATCAGTACTAAGTAATGTACAACAGCATTAACTCTTAAGTTACTAGTTTTAACTTCAATTTCATCCCTGGCAGCTGTTACATTCCATTTCAACCATCCTTTGTGTATAATCTGTTGCATATTAACACAACTAACCTCCCCTTAATCAATACTTCAGAGGTTAAGCATTCCAATACTTGCAATCAGTTATTGAAATCTGCTAACATCAAATGCTTTTGTGAGCAAATCTACAACATTCTAATCTGTGTGAATCTTGATCATCTAAATAAGCTTCTTCTCATTAGAATCTATGATAAAGTGATGCTAATCTCAATGTGCTTTGTCTTTGAGTGAAAAACATGGTTCTTTACTATGCATAATGTGCTCTCATTATCAATATAGATCTTTGTAGCATAAAGTTATATCCATAATCAAGCATTTGATTTTGTTTCCAAAGCACTTGTCCACAGCAACTTAAAGCAGCTACATATTCGCCCTCTGTTGTGGAATTAGCAACCATAGTCTGCTTCTTGCACTGCCATGAAATCAATCTACACCCTAGGAATTGACAACCTCCAGTTGTGGACTTCTTATCTAAGCTTGCTCATGTATAGTCACTGTCAGTAAATGCTACCAAATCAAAAGGTAAATCCTTAGGATACCAAAGGCCCAATTTATGTTGACCTTTTAAGTATCTAAAGATCCTTTTCACAGCATGAAGATGTGAAATTTTAGGATTGACTTGGAATCTTGCACAAGCACATACTTCAAACATAATATCAAGCCTTGAAGAAGTTAGATACATCAATGATCCAATCATGGATCTATACAAGTGTTCATCTACATCTTCACCATCTGCATCTTTGAGCAAAGGCCTATAGGTTTCCATGGGTATGCTTGCTGTTTTGACATCACTAAAGCTAAATTTCTTCAAAATCTCAGTCACATACTTGTCTTGACTTATAAAAATCCCATCTTTCTTCTACTTCACTTGTCTTGACTTATATGTATTTGCTATGTATTAATGGCAAGCTAGGTGACTATCCTGAGACTGGACTGCTGTGGTCATTTTTAGTCTTCATCAAGAGTACAGTGATCTGGGAAAGAGTACATGACTTTCAGCTAGGAGTGGAAAGCTATCAACAAAAGGTTAATCTTACTGCACCAACACTCACTTTCCCTGGCATTAAGAAGTATAAGATGTTCTCCATCGTCTCTGAACCAATATATGGCATTATATACAAGAACAACAAGAAAGAGAAGAGAGTGATGAGACATCAAGAGGTTCATAAGTTTTGTGATGTTACATTGAAAAGAGTCTTGGAAGGGTTGAAAAGCTATAAAAATGATGTGAAGCATGGTTATGTGACTCCAAGTCTTAGTAAAGAAGATGATAAGTACCTACAACTATTTGAGGAAGAAATTGAAGAACGGTTGAAGCATCGTAATCAGATGAGACGTTGAGATATGTATGTGAACGAAAGACCACTAGGATCAAGAAGGGAATGCCTAGAATAATCGACCCTTAGGGGGAGATTGTTAGGATCATAAAAGTGTCGATTATGATACTTTAAGTGATTTTAATTATTATTAATGTTTTTACTTTATTTTAGAAGTAGAAAGTAGTTTTGTAATAAGGAAAAATATGCTTAAAGTGAAAAATATCATATTATCTAAAGAATAGGGACTAGATTGCAAATTAAGGAAAATAAAGGAAGGGGAGCTAATCCTCCCCACTCCTATAAATTCCCCCCTAATCAACATTAGGAGGTTAAGGCTTGTAACTCTCACTTTCCCTCCTATTTCTCTTATCTTTATAAAATTTGAAAATTTGTGAAAGTCTTTCCTTTCTCTCTTAATTCTCTCTATACGTAACCTTTCTACATCGTGTGATTCAAGATAAAACATGACATAACATATTAGAAGAGAGAAGAAACGTTTAGAAGTGAGAAGAAACGTTAGAGGTGGGAAGACTTATAAGAAGTGAAAAGAAATGTTTAGGAGTGAGAGGAAACGCCAGAAGCAAAAAGACTATTAGAAGTGAAATGAATATCAAAAGTGAGAAGACTATTGAAAGTGAGAATAACCGTTTAGAAGTGAAAAGACCATTTGAGGTGAGAAAATACGTCAAAACGTAGCAATAGAAGAGAGGGAGTGTTTGGTTATGAATTTTGAAAAGAGTGAACAAATATTACATATATTCTGTCGGCGGTCCCAGATATATCTGGGGGCCGCCCAATTAAATCTGGGGGCCGCAAATAAGGGACATGTTTAGGGCTTGATTTTTGACAATTTTTTTACGAAAGGAGTGACATTATAATTTGAATTTTTCTAATTAAAAAATACTTAAAGTACTTCGGATGAAGTAGTTAAGTTGTCACGACGCATGGAATAGAAAATAGACTAGAATCGAGACTAGTAGAAAAAAAGGGAAAATTTTAAGGAATTTGTTCCATCATTCCTAGACTTAGACGAAGATAATTGAACGATTCACACTTGAGTAGTAAAGAAAGAATGTCAGCGATGTTATCTTCAGACGGAACTTTTTCGATGGAGATGTTTCCTCTTTGGACATTGTTATGAAGGAAATGATGACATATCTTGATGTGTTTCGTCCGCGAGTGAAAAAATAAATAATGAAGAAAACAAACGAAGATGGAAGCGACGAGCTTGATGATGTCAAGACGGATGGTGGTTAGCGTACGAAGAACTACATCCACAAAGTTATGTAGCTCTTCTCGAGCATTGCAAATGTTCATAAAATAATCACACGGCGAGGTATGAGGTTGTCTTAAAGGTGGTAGCAGAAAAGGTAGATGAAAGGAATTATCCATCTATATGGTTGTAGAGGCGTGATTTAGTGAGAAGAAAGAGGTATGATCGCAATTTCCCGAAAGACAAAGAATGTTTTCGTTGAAGAGAAAGAGTGTTTTCATCAAAGAGAAAGAATGTTTTCGCCGAAGAGAAAAAATGTTTTCGTCGAAGAGAAAGAATGTTTACGTCTAAGAGAAAAGGAGAGCGTTTTAACTTATGTTGTTAAAAGGCTTGAATATGGATTTTCAGATATGACCTTTAACGTTTGTGATCGCAAGTTAAAGATACTTGAATATTTTAGATGAAATATTTAAGTTGTCAAACCTACTTTGAGGTGTATTAGATTTATATCTAACCTTCCCTTGACAAAAGAGTGGATCATTTGGAAAAAAGCAAGATGATGATTAAGGGAATATGTGAGTGAAGACTCTAGGAGATATAAGACCATTTTACAACTCTTTTGACTTTTTAGAATTGTGACACGGGTGCGAAGAAAAATATTCTAGTGTGAGAAAATATATACCTAGATGCATAAGACATATAGATATAGGCATGCAAGTTTATCTAAGCATGCATCGGCACAATAATCAATGAGGTTAATGTGTAAGACTATATGATATTTAAAAGTTAATTGTCATACATTAAGCTAACATAATGTAGGTGTACAATTAACACGTAAGTCATGTAAGATGACGCATACAAAACATGATAATTTTAAATGCAATCGTCATGTAAAACATGTTAGCATTTAGCATTTAGGAGCATGTGTTATTTAGATAAACTAAGAGATATTTTATCTAAATTACTAGAAAAAGACAAACGCCTTTACAATAGACATGCATTCAATAGCTAAGCAAATAAACTCGAGCATCTAGATAAACATGAAGGCATATAGTTGCATTACATGGGAGCAAGTTATCATCTTGAAACTTCAAAGTACATATATAAGGTGCAGGTTGTCTAGATTGACTAAGGAGAAACCTAATATCTACTTGCTTAGTGTGCACTCCTAATAAGATACAAAGTCCATCAATGTAGACTATCATTAGGCATATTTAGGAAGAGCCAATTTATAAAATTAGAGAATGAATATGTGACTATCACTAGTGGTGCTCAATTTAGGCTAAACACGACCATTTTTATGGGTTATACCATGAACCCAACTTTACTCTTGGAAGCAATTCAACTGTTAGGTCAAATTGAATTTCTAGTGCAACAAATTCTCCAGTAGTCATTCCCATGTTAGACAAATAGAATACCTATATTTTCCTAATGAAGTGTAGCAAAGATGAAATTTGTATTGTCTCTTCACAAGAGGCCTAATATGACTCAACTAACATGCTTTAATTTTGGTTCACATAATCCTAATCAAGATGTGTGGAATTCTAGGGTTGAGTGAGAGAGAGAGCAAGTTGTTGTAATTTTAAGAAATAATGAGTCATCTAGAACCTAGGATTCTACTTAAGAGTGACAATGTGTAATGTACTATATTGAGAGTGTTCAAAGAATGCACCTTTGCATGTCTTCTACGAAAGAAATCTAATTAAGGTTGCTTACCTTAATAGATATTGTGAATGTTTCTTTTTAGAAACAATGATGATTTACTAAAGGTTAGTTACATGTATGTTGGACTTTTAACCAAGAGATTGACAAGAGTATTGTTAGAAATCGAGAACAGACTCGGTTACTCCTAGAATACATAGCTCGTAGGTCTTAGATAGTTTTTGGAACCTTAGTAAGGTAAAACGGCCAAAGTCCATAGAAAGCCCATCAAGGCCCCTATGAGTTGCGGCATATGGATGTATAAATAACCTCTCCATATCTTGAAGAGGGTGTTGGTTGGTTTTATTTCTTACACACACTAGTAATCTAATATTCTCTCTTTTCTTTCTCTCTTTAGAAACCTTTCTTCCATCTTTTCTCTTTCTAGTTCTTCATTGATTTGTTAAGTGTTTAGAGAAAACATGGTTTCTACAATTGGTATCAGAGCCATGGGGTGATCTAGTAGGTTTTGTGTACATGTTTTATTGTTTTTCTTTCTTGTTTTGTGCGTCTTTTGGTTCGAACTCAACAAAAAGTTTTCACTTTTTGTGTGTTTAAACCATAAAGTTTATATTTTTATGCTTCTTTTATCCTAGTATAAGTTAGTTGTACAAGAAAATCCTAGCAAAAACAACAAAATTTTGATTTTTTAAGCTTTTTGGTTCGAAAGTTATTTTGTACTCAAAATCTTGATCTAAAATTTTTTGTGTTAAAAAATTTAAAGTTTGTGTTTTTAGGGTTCTTACAAGCTTAGGGTAGTAAGTTGTACAAGAAAAATCAAACAAAAAAGGTCAAAAAGTGAGTCTTTTAGTGATTTGAAAAAAAGTGGGTTTTTCTACTAGGCGATTTATGCGGTTTTTATACTAGGCGATTTATACGTTTCTTGGCTTAGGTGATATATACGTGTGTAAGCCTAGGCGATTTATACGGTTTTTCTGCTAGGTGATTTATACGGTTTTTCTACTAGGCGATTTATACGGTTTTTCTACTAGGCTATTTATACGATTTTTCCACTAGGCGATTTATACAATTTTTCTACTAGGAGATTTATACTACTTTGCTTCGGAGATTTATATCACTTTTCTTGGGAGATTTATACCACGTTTCTTGGGAGATTTATACCACTTTGCTTGGGAAATTTATACCACTTTCTTTGGGAGATTTATACACTTCTCTTGGGTGATTTATACAATATCTTTTGGGTGATTTATACATTGCATTTGGGCGATTTATACATCTACCTTGAGAGATTTATACATTGTTGAATTTCCTAAGAGATTTATACATCTCTTCTAGGTGATTTATATGATTTTTCTATGATTTGTAAAATCCCGTGCAAGATTCATTTATCTTCTCGGTTTTATTAAGAATTGTAAAATCCCGTATAATTCCATTACTTCATCACTTCATGAACATCACTTTAACACAAATTCCTCTAATCACTGAACAATCAAAAGTTATCTTTTCTCATTTAATCAATCAATTTAAAATGACAACCTTAGCTGAATTCATGATTATTGCCGGTGCGGACAACCGTCCTCCCATGTTGGACAAAATTATGTATGACTCATGGAAGAGCCGTATGGAACTATACATAAAGAATAGGGAGAACGAGAGACTGATTCTTAACTCAGTTGAAAACGGTCCTCTTATATGGCCTACTGTTGAAGAGAATGGCGAAACTAGAAAAAAGAAGTATGAAGAACTCTCAGCTGCAGAAAAGCTCCAAGCTAACTGTGATCTTAAAGTTACCAACATTGTTCTTCAAGGACTACCTCCAGATGTGTATGCTATTGTCAATCATCACAAAGTTTCCAAATAAATATAGGACAGAGTTAAGCTCCTAATGCAAGGCACATCATTGTCATTACAAGAACGAGAGTGTAAACTGTATTGTGAGTTTGATAAGTTTACTCATGTGAAGGGTGAAACATTGTATCAGTACTATTGAAGATTCACTCAACTCATCAATGACATGCACATAATCAACATGACAATGAGACTTGTTTAAGTGAATACTAAGTTTCTAAACAGTCTTCCACTATAATGGTGCAAATTTGTGATGGATGTGAAGTTGGCTAAAGATTTGCATAGAACCAATTATGATCAACTGTATTCATATCTTCAACAACATGAGGCACCTGCAAATGAAACCCGCTTATTTCATGAACGATACCAAGATCCACTTGCCTTAGTTGCCAACTACAATCAAACACCGTCTCACCTTAACAACTATCATTCTCAATACACTTGTCTATAGTATCCTCAACAAACATCATCAAATCTTCAACAAGTTCACTCTTCTTAATTCACACCAATGTATGCAGCACCTTATCTTCCACAACCATAAATTAGTCATTCAACATCATCTATTCCACTATCACATCAATACCAGTCTCAAATGAGTCATCAAACATCATATGTTCCTCAAAATGCTTATCATTCACCTCCAATTTCAACTCAATAAATGTTTGAGTTTCCACAATTAGACTCAGGTCTTGTTGTTCCTACATTTAATCAATGAGATGATCCAATTGCTTATCTTAACAAAGCAATGGCATTTATGTCAGCTGTAGCTGCCTCATGCTTTCCTTCAACAAACAATCAACTTAGAACTTCCTTTAATTTGAGAAATCATGCCACTATTCAATATGGCAGAGTCACTGTGCAACAAGTTCAAGGGAGGTAAATGCAAAGTTATGCTGGTGCATGAAATAAGGGAAGTGCTACAAGTTCAGGGGCAAACAATGCAAGTGGTCAGACAAAGGTTGTTAAATGCTATAATTGTCAAGGTGAAGGACACATGGCTAGGCAATGCACTCTGCCTAAGAGGCCAATGAACATAGCATGGTTTAAGGAAAAGGAAATGCTGGCTGAAGCACAGGAATCTGGTCAAGTATTGGACGAGGATCAGCTGGCTTTTCTAGCAGATCATGGAATTACAGATTGTCATGATGTTCTGCCAATAATTATTCATAATGTTGCTTTTCAAACTGATGATTTAGATGCCTATGATTCCGACTATGATGATATCTCTTCTGCTAAAGCGGTTTTGATGGCCAATCTCTCAAACTACGGTTCAGACGTTCTCTCTGAGGTACCAAATTTTGAAACTTATCAAAATGATATGGACAATCAAAGTGTACAAGCAATGAAGCATTTTGAACAAACATTCGTTGAAGATTATCCAGATAATGAGATAACAACTGATAGTAATATAATTCCGTACTCTCAATATCTGCAAGAAACACAACAGGCAGCTGTTCAAGATACTAACTCGTTTGTACAACAAGATTCAATGATACTATTTGTGATTGAACAAATGTCTGAACAAATGATTAACATGTAACTAATTGGGAAAAGGCTAATCAGGAAAAACAGAATGAATCCTTAACCGTTGAGCTTGAGAGATATAAGGAACGATTCAAAACTTTTAAACAAAGACTTAATATTGATTTAAGTAGTCGTGAAAAGTTAATTGATTATCAAATGGATGATATGATTCGGGATAGACTTGCACTTAAGCAGCAAATTGACTTACTTGAACAAAATCTTTCTAAACAAATCAAGGAAAAGGAATCTTTATTGCAAACTTTTAATGTTTTCAAAAAGGAATCCAAAGAAAAAGAAAGTAAATACATGGACAAAGAAATTGATTTAGAAAAGAAAATAAAAGAACTAGACAATATTGTATATAAAGTGGGTAAATCTGCTCAAACAGTGCACATGTTAACAAAGCCACAAGTTTTTTATGATGACACCCACAAACAAGCACTTGGCTATCAAAATCCGTTTAATCTTAAGAAAACTCAGCGGATTAAGCCAACATTGTATGATGGTAGTGTAATTTCTAGGCAACATGATGTGATCCCTGTGACTGATGAGGAAGAGACATTGATTTTGGAAGAACTAAGTCGATCTAAAATGATTGCAAAACAAAACGATCCAATTTTAAAAGAAAAGAAAATTAATACAACTCTAATTAATTATGTTGAGTTAAATTAATTGTCTGAAGATTTTGGTAAATGTTTTGTTCCACAACAAGAATTGTCTGCAGAACATGTTTTTTGCTTACAAACTTCACACCCTAATACTGACCAATCTAATATTTTACCTATCAAAATTGAGGCTCGTAAGCCTGGTAAATACAAGCCTTAAAAAGGCTAAAGATACCGAATCTGTGGCAAGTTTGACTCAGTTGGTAGGAAAGACTAGGAGTTACACTGATGCCCTATTTACTGAGGGTTTCATTGGGGCGTTTGACATACTAAAGCTGTTTTTCTAAATGAAGTAATTCCATTTTTAAAGACTTTAAAAGACATATTTAATGTTTTTGATAAAGATCTTCTTGATGAAATCACTAAAGTCCAAATAGTTTTTAACCAAATGGAAGCTTTTATTCAACAGTGTTCTGTAGACAAACATTGTTTTGAAATTTATAAGAAATAACTTTTTCTTGACAATGATCAACTCTTACACCAAATCATGTCTCAAGATGTTATGCTATGTGTGATGACTTCTACTACTGTTTTTGGTGATTCTGTGAATTTGGAAATGAAGAAAAGTAAAACTTGTAACAAGTGTTTAGATCTTGAATCTGAGCTTGTCAAAAAGAAAAATATAGTTCAACGAGATGTATACACTGAAATTTCAAGTAGTTTTGCAAAACTTGAAAAACATTTCATTTCTCTAGAACTTGACATACAACTTAATCAACAAATTTTTCAAAAGGACAAATCATGTGAGGATCAAAATGCTTCAGAATTTTCAAAATATTTTGAAAACAATGATTTGAAAGCTCAGCTACAAGAAAAGGACACCAAAATTAACAAGTTGAGGAACCACATTAAATCTTTGAGAGAATCTGATAAAAAGGACAAAGTGAAACAAGATATGGATGAGATTGAAACCATAAACATTGAGCATAGTGTGGCCAAATTAATCTTTGAAAGTAAGGTTTTGCATAAAGAAATTAAGCATTTAAAAAAGATTTACAAAGATCAATTTGATTCAATTAAAAAGACTTGTGCTCTTTCTAAAGAACACCGTGACTCTTTGATTGCTCAATTAAATTCTAAGTCTATGGAAAATGCGGATTTAAAAGGTCAAATTCAAGAAAAGGTTTTTATGACAACAGAATTACAAAATGAATTAAGGAGATTAAAAGGTAAAAATATACTTGATAATGCCACCACATTAACTAATGCCACCACTATTGCTCTAGGAATGTTTAGACTTGATTTAGAACCACTATCTCCTAAATTGTTGAACAATAAGGAAGCTCACATACACTATCTTAAGGCAACTAAGGAACAATCTGATATTCTTCATGGAATAGTTAAATAAGCCAGAGCCAAAAAACCTTTAGATAGTGTGTTAGACTTTGCCTATAATCATGTTACACAAATTCAAGAATGGCTAGTTTATGTTCGAGATACATGCCCTTCTGTAAACAAATCTAGTGAGAAATTGATTGTTGTCACACCATTGAACAAAAAAAAGAAAGTTAGGTTTGCCGAACCTGTCCTATTACAAAGTAACACCAAACAACAAGTAGGTTCCCATAACACACCAGATTCTAACAAACCTATGTTGAGTTCTATAGGAGTGAAGAGTTCTACTAGTGCTAGCAGATCACGACCTTCAGGAAATACAAAGAACAATAGGATCTCGCAATCATTAAGTAGCAACAAGACCAATAAAGTAGAAGACCAATCTAGGAGCATTAAGTCTAGGAAGAATAAAAAGAATCATGTTGCCAAAACTGAATGTAATGCTTATGTCATGCAATCTATGTTAAATGCGAATTCTAAACCTGTTTATGCTATCAGTAATGAATGCTTGTTTGATGCAAACCATGATAAGTATGTTCTTAATTTTGTTCAAGATGTGAATGTGCATTCAAAATCTAAGTCTACTAAGAGTAACAAAAGCAAAATATTTGGAAACCTACGGGTAAAGTGTTCACTGAGATTGGCTATAGGTGGAAACCCACATGAAGAACTTTCACTTTAGTTGGTAATTCGTGCCCTTTAACTAGGATCACTTCCACTAAAGTAGTGCATCTTAAGGAAATCACTTCTAAATCAGTAGAAACACAAAAACCAGAGATTAAAGTCTATAGCAGGAAACCCAAACCAATAAAATCTGTAGGTTCGAGTAGTAAATCTACGATTGAAAAATCTAGGATTACTAACACAAAGGAACCCAACCAGTCTTGGGGATCCAATGCTTCAGATGTTCCATCTTCTTCTTCTCTTGTCGATTTCAGGTTGTCCAGATTGTTCTCTGGTATCTGGACTCTGGATGCTCCAAGCATATGACAGGGAACCGCTCTCAGCTCATCAACTTTATTTCAAAATTTCTGGGTACTATAAGATTTGGCAATGATCAAATAGCAAAGATTATTGGCTATGGAGATTATCAGCTTTGAAATGTTACAATCTCTTAGGTTTATCATGTGGAAGGGTTAGGTCACAACTTATTCTCCGTCGGATAATTTTGTGATTCAGATCTTGAGGTTGTATTTCGCAAACACACCTGCCACATTCGTGACTTAGACGGTGTTGATTTACTCAAGGGATCAAGGGGCTTAAACTTATACACATTGTCTTTGGAAAATATAATGTTTAACTCTCCCATTTGTCTCTTGTCTAAGGCGTCTAAAACCAAATCTTGGTTATGGTATCGAAGATTATCCCATTTAAACTTTGATTACAACACTCAACTGGCTAAACAAGGAATCGTTTGCGGGCTACCAATATTAAAGTTTCAGAAGGATCACTTATGTTTTACCTGTGCTTTAGGAAAAAGCAAGAAACACTCTCACAAACCAAAAGCTGAAGACTCCATTCAAGAAAAGCTCTATCTGTTGCATATGGACCTTTGTGGACCAATGAGGATTCAAAGTATCAATGGAAAGAAATACATCTTGGTGATTGTTGACGATTACTCTCGGTTCACGTAGGTAAAATTTCTAAGATTAAAGGATGAAGTTCCAGAGTTCGTGATTAAATTTCTCAAAATGATTCAAGTACGTATAATGCGACTATCCGAAACATCAAAACTAATAATGGCATAGAATTTGTCAATCAGACACTCAAAGCTTACTATGAAAATGTCAGGATTTCACACCAAACATCGGTTGCTCACACTCCTTAATAGAACGGTGTTGTCAAAATATGGAACCAAACTCTTGTGGAAGCTGCACGCACCATGTTGATATTTTCTAAGGCTCCGCTATTTCTCTGGGCAGAAGCAGTTGCGATAGCTTGTTATACACAAAACTAATCCTTGATTAGAAAATGTCACAACAAAACACCTTATGAACTTATGCATAACAAGAAACCTGACTTATCTTATCTCCGCATCTTTGGTCCTCTCTGTTATCCCACTAATGATAGTGAAGATCTTGGCAAGTTGCAACCAAAAGCATATATTAGAATCTTCGTTGGTTATGTTACCTTGGATGAGCTGAAAGCGATGGCTTCTTAACAATTTAGTTCAGGACTCGGGCCTCAACTAATGACTCCTGCAAAACACACAGTCCAGGACTCGCCAGACCCTCCCTCTCCAACACCGTTTGTCCAACCAACTAAGAAGGACTGGGAAATTTTGTTTCAACCGATGTTTGATGAATACTTCTCTCCTATAATAAGTGTTGCTTCTCTAGTTCTTGCAGTTGTTGCTCTAGTTCATGCTAATTCAACCGGTACACCTTCCTCGACTTTAGTTGATCAAGATACACCATCACCAAGTACCTCATAAACCCCTCAAGAAATACAACCTACAGTACTTTCTTCCATTGTTGAAGAGGAGAATCATGATATTGAAGTTGCACACATGGATAATGATCAATACTTGGGTCTTCCAATTCTAGAACCAAGTTCTGAAGAATCTTCTTTTCATGTTGTTATTCCAAATAATGTGCACTCTATAAATCAACACCTGGACACATCAGTAAATAGACCAAAGATCATTTGATTGATAATGTAATTGATGATCCTTCTAGACCAGTCTTCACTCGACATCAAATACAAATGAAGCCATGTTCTGTTATTTTGATGCTTTCCTTTCTTTTGTTAAACCAAAGAATTATAAAGAAGCATTGACTGAATCCTGCTGGATTGAAGCCATGCAAAAAGAACTCAATGAGTTTGAATGTCTTGAAGTTTAGGAGCTTGTACCCCGTCCAGATCGTGTTATGATTATCAATTTGAAGTGGATATACAAGGTTAAATTAGATGAACTAGGTGGTGTATTAAAAAATAAGGTTAGGTTGGCAGCGTGAGGATATCATCAAGAAGAAGGCATAGACTTTAAAGAATCTTTTGCTCCAGTTGCATGACTTGAGGCCATCCGTATCTTCATCGCATTTGCTGCTTACATGAACATGGTCCTCTATCAAATGGATGTGAAGACCGCGTTCTTAAATGGCATACTTCGTGAGAAGGTCTACGTCAGTCAACCGGACGGTTTTGTTGATCCAAAGAATCCCAATCATATGTATAAGCCGAAGAAAGCTCTTTATAGGTTGAAACAAGCTCCACGTGCTTGGTATGATTTGCTCTCATCGTATCTACTCTCCTAGAATTTCTCCAAAGGAGCCGTTGATCCTACATTGTTCATCAGATGGGAAGGCAAAGACATCTTACTCATACAGATTTATGTAGATGATATTATATTTGCCTCTACAAAACCTAAACATTGTGAAACATATTCTGAAATAATGTGTTCAAAATTCAAGATGTCAATGATGGGCAAACTATCATTTTTCTTAGGACTCCAGATTTCTTAAAATCCCAGAGGCATCTTTTTTAAACAAATCCAAATATGCTCTTGAGATAATAAAAAAGTAGGGTATGGAAACCAGTGAACCTGTGGATACTTCCATGGTTGAGAAATCTAAACTCGATGAAGATTCACAAGGGAAAGTCGTTGATCCTATAAGTTATCATGGAATGATTGGCTCCCTTATGTATTTGACATCTAGTAGACCAAACCTTTAATTTGTTGTATGCATGTATGCCTGGTATCAGGCCAAGCCTACCAAAAAGCACTTACATGCAGTTAAGCGAATCTTTTGATACCTAAGAGGAACCATTAACTTAGGTATGTGGTATTTGAAGGATTCTTGTATTGCACTAACAGCTTTTGCAGACGCTAATCACGCTGGTTGCCAAGATACCCAAAGAAGTACAACTGGAAGTATGCAGATATTGGCCGATAGATTAGTGAGTTGGTCATCTAAAAAGCAGAAAAGCACAGCCATATCGAGTATAGAAGCTGAATACATAGCCTTGTCAGGATGTTGTGCTCAAATACTTTGGATGAGATCATAATTGGGTTCAATAAAATTTCTCTGTACTGCGATAACAAGAGTGCCATTGCCTTATGTTGTAACAACGTCTATCATTCCTGATCAAAGCATATTGACATCAGAAATCACTTCATCAAGGAGCAAGTGAAAAATGGGGTGGTTGAACTCTACTTTGTCAGAACAGAATATCAGCTGGCAGATATCTTTACCAAGGCATTTGGACGAGAACGACTTGACTTTCTCATCAACAAGCTTAGAATGAGGAGTATGTCTCCTGAAACGCTAAAAAGTATGGCAGAATAAAAGGACGAGTAATGGTGGTAACTCGTTCTGTATCCTATGTATCATATGTAAATAAGAAAATATAAAAACACAAAAAGATTTTCATATGTTTTATAAAAATTTACAAAAAGAAAATAGAAAAGTATAAAACCAGAAAACAAAATAGAAAATTAAATAATCAAAAAATATAAAAATATGTTTTTCATGACAAGTCTTCTGAAAATCGATAACATTTACGGCCTTAGAAATGTCATTCAATAATGATACGAGGCTGTAAATGAAGTTAGAGCAGAAGTTCTAAATGTTTTCAAAACATGTCAATGGCTTGTTATTATTTCAGATTGCAACCCGGTCTTCATTTTAGAGGCAAGTATTTCGTCAAAAAGAAAACTTGACCTAACAACGGGAAATTAATTTTTCTTGTGTATGAATTACTTTATATTCATACAAAGGCTTGTGTTTACTTTGCAACACAACCCGTGCTTCCTATATACAATAAATGTACGTGTTAGTGCATTTACTTGTTTAAAATAAGAGAAATATTATTTTTTTAAGGTGTTGATTTTAAAATGAATTTAATCATCTAAAAGTTTCATCAAAATTGATTTTTAAAGGCATCTGACCACCCAAACAATGTTTATAACTCTTTAAATAGAAAACGGGACATTATTTGAGGGGAGAAAATGCCAAATCATCTTCTTCAAAAAATCATCACGTGATAAAAAGAAAAAGGTTTTAAACAATAACGGATTAATATTTAAAGGGGAGTTAATTAAATTTAACTTATTTGAGCTATATATGTTATGTGTTTATGCCTTTAGGGACTTGATAGCAAAAATAAGTAGCTTAGTCTAGGCGATAAAACCTTTAGGGACTATTTGTGCCAAAAGCTAAACTAGATTATGCCTTAGGAAAAGCTTATAAGAAAAATGCAAAGGGATATAAACTTGGGGGCGAAACTGCCAAAAACATAAAGTTTTTAAACAATATCACCCCCACCCCGTCATTTCGTCACACACAAACACAAACACTCTACAATTTTTTCCTTCCAGTGCTAAAACTCGTCCAATCTCAAGAACTCATTCATTTCGTGTTTTTGATCCAAAAGGTGAACTACAAATATGCTTCTTACATCCTAAACAGCTTATAATCAAAAGGAATTAGACAAAAGCACAAGATTTTGCTCGAAAACCTTAGAAATTAGTCCAGGGTTCTTCAAAACCAAAGTGGTTTAAAACTTAAATTGATTGAGGGGTTTTGAGGATTAAGGGTTGTAGATTACTCATTCATAACAATTTTATATGGGGTGATGACATGATTGAGATATGGTCAATTTTTGGTTCAAAATTTTAGGGGTTTTTGGTAAGAACATGAAAATGTAGTTAGGTTTGTGTTTATAAGCATTAGAATAATCTCTTTTAAGCTTTAGAGTGTGCATAAACATGTTAGAACATCTAATCTTGATTTTCTTGATTAGATCGAGCCGTTATACTTATTTTATAGATTAGGTGGTATTTTTGTGGTTCATTCTTGTGGATATGGTCTCATGTGATGATTGTGTATGCTAAGGATCATGCATAGTTGTTTAAAGAAGATTAAATTTGAAGTTTGTAATTGTATAAAAATATGCCTGGGCGATTTATACATAAAATGAACTGGGCAATTTATACATTAAATGAACTGTGCGATTTATACGTTAAATGAATTGCGCGATTTATACGTTAAATTAACTGGGTGATTTATACACATGTATAACTGGGCGATTTATACATGTTTATAACTGGCCGATTTATACACATTTAACACTAGGCGATGTATACCTGAGATTTACACTAGGTGATTTATACCTGCAATTTTGCAGTAGGTGATTTAGACAAGGTATTTTTCCTAGAATCCTATTTGTGTTGCATATTTGACTATGTTTGACCAATAGTTAGTTTGTTGACCCTCTAAGTTGACTTCCTGATCTTTGATCATCAACCTGTGTTATACTTGTATGCCTGATAATTTGTGTTTAATCCCTAGTTAATAATCACAACTTGCATCTTAAAACTCTTTGCATGAATCAAATTGTCAATCAGTAATATATATCCGTTTGTATATAAACTGTATTGGACAAATCTTAGTAGAACCATGAATCTAATTGCTGCTCAATAAGTTGCTCTTAATAATGCCTTGGTTGCACCAGAGAATCGAGTCCAGATTGGCAAATGCAACATGAGAATTGATCCCATAAAGACTCCAAAGGAACCCACTTATCAAGTTGTCTTGAATGCTCTTACACTCACTACTTATTATCCAGCTTTCCTAATCACAGCAGAATTCCCAGAAATATATATGCATCAGTTCTGGCACACCATCACCAAGATTAAAAACTCATCCTTGTACAAGTTCAAGCTAGACAAGAAGAAATGCACAATTGATGCAGAAGTCTTTCGTGACATTCTCCAGATCTGTCATAGACTTACAAACCAAGAGTTTGTTGTACCTCTGTAACAATCCGAGTTTCACGACGCGTATGACGATCGCGAATTCGACGTTATAATTACTATTTTATAAATTCGTGTGAGCGAACGTCGACATTTAAATTTTTATTTGTCGTAAATGATTATTTTCGTATTTTATTACGAACGGAAATTTGAAATTTTTATTTTTAACGTTTTGCGAGTCACCGTTTGACCGCGAGTTCGTTAATCTTTTTAAGCATCGTAAAAGTCTACGACGCGTCTCGTTATTATTATTATTGTTGTAAATTATAATTTTACAAACCTTGTCGTCTTTGTTCCTTGACCTTGGCCTAACTCGTGTTTAATGTTTACTTTTCTTAATATTATGTACAAGTTACAGTTGTTAATTTACAAAAGAGATACAAGTAATAAATTTGACCAAAAAATATATATAAACATTCATGCCTACACATATAGCCGTCGGCTATAGTGTACACACACACTCAACCTTTTAATTTTTGAAAATTTCCAATGCATATGATGATTACACTACTCTTGGGTTGCTTCCAAGTCTAAGTAAAAGGTTTTATATAAACACATAGCTCATAGTTTAAAATTTTTGTTCTTTCATCCTCTTGGATCTCTCTCTAACCGGCCACCAACACAAACACATATACAATTTCTATTTTCAAGTTTTAATCAATTATATCTATTCAAATATCATTTAAAGGTAGTTTGGATCAACCAAGAACAAAGTTTTAACTTGTTTTCCTTTCCCTCCCTTCTTTTTTATTCGAACGAGTACCCAAACAAACACAACTTTGGTGTTTTTATTTTTCTAGTCACTCCATATTGTTTAGAAAGCTTATTTATAGTCATCCATAGAAGAAAAAGTGACATGCAATAAGGTTTGAGAAAGTTTTAGATTCATTTGAAATAAGGAGGTTGTTGGTCCAAATAGTAGCTTAAAGATTAGTGGGAAAATATTAGTGGGAGATTTAAATCGAAAAATATAGGGTCTTGGGTTTGGTTGAAGGTTCGAACAAGAGGGAAGACACACACAAAGTGTGCGTCATTGTTTGAATAATAAACAAGTTTAGTTTGAATTGATTTGGGTTTGATTTGGTTTGGTTTCGGGTTGGTTTGGTGGTTCAAAGTCACGGCCAAAGGAAAATGGTACCAGCGTGACTATTTATCGAGTCCGATCTTGCTTGTTATAGCATTGTAAGCGCTCTTTTTATTTTTGTTTTGTTCATTTTCGTTTATTGAATGATATTAGTCGTTGCATGTGATAAAATCGATAAGATCTTACGTCGTCTAGTTAGTTGATGAAATAAATTGATTGAGCAAGTTAAGTGTGAATTATAGGCCATATTAGATGTGCCGTGAGTGAGATTTTGGGTCAAAAATGAGTTTTGGTGCGTTTGGAAATAGGTATATTTCATGTAAAAACTTTGGCACAGAAAACAAGGGTCGAGATTTTGTGAAATTTGATTTTCGGTTATAAAATATGATAAAGCTTTCTTAGACGATCTTTTTGACATAAAATGGAGCTTCTAACTCTTAATAACGAAGAAATTAGAGCTAAAACGAGATATATATTGTTAGCGTAAAAATTATGCACATTGGAATAATACTAGTTGTTGTCAGGAAATTAAACGCTCGTTTTGAGCACTTTCGAGTCCGTTTCGGCCTTCCGGCGAAATGGGAAAGTTGCTCTGAATGATGTTTTATTGTGTCGCGAGGCTCGCTAATTTTAAAATCGAGTAATAACGGGTCAAAACCTAAGGTCGAAGTCTGTGTTTTTATTAAAAGAGTCAAAGTTTCTACAGAAACTTACAGGGGCATTTTGGTTATTTTCCGTCGAGTTTTGGGTCTCGGCTAAAACTAAAAAGTTGTCCGAAATGTCATTTTGCATAAAATTTCTTTTGAGTCCGAGTCATGAAAATGTGATATAACGGGTCGTTTGGAGCGGGACAGATTTAATTATAAATATGTATAAAAAAGTCAAAGTCAAACAAAGTCTAACGTTGAGTTTTGAAAGTCAACGGGTTAATACTAAATTTGTCGGATGTTAAAAAAGTAATTAAACGTTATTATTATTACAAGTATAATAATTTAGACTTAACGATTGTTACGAACGAGGGAGATTCTAAAAATAGAAACTTTTGTAATTTACGGGATATAATCCCGGTAAGAGTAAATAATAATCAAATTGAAAGTCGAAGGTTCGACGAGATAACTAAATATTTATATAAATATAATTAGAAGATGAGACTTACTAAAAATGGTAACTTTTCAAAAATAGTAATTTTCCTAAAATAGAAAGTTTTTGATTAAGC
>BQNB010023679.1:0-61541 GCA_026074375.1 Tanacetum coccineum | reverse complement strand
GCAAGGTATCCAACTCCTGTTGTGTAACCATAGTGTTCCATCGGCACGTGGTTCCAATATTTCCTTGGGTATATCCCTTCGGATTATACCGCCTACGTCTTCATTCACGAGGTTCTCTGGTTTCTGGGCTTCGATCTGAGCTTCTAGTATCCGTTTGGGAAGATCCAAGCCAATTGTCATAACTAAGGCTCGAACCCGCAATGGCTCAATCCGTTCCTTATGGCTTATGCATTGGCCACTACTTTTGCCTTCCCTAGGTGATAATGAATGTCGCAATCGTAATCACTTAGCAATTCTAGCCAATAGTGTTGCCTCATGTTAAGCTCCTTCTGATCGAGAATGTTATGTAGGCTTTTATGTTCGGTGAACACGGTTCATCTGGTTCCATATAGATAGTGTCTCCATAACTTTAGGGCAAACACTACTGATCCAAGTTCCAAATTATGAGTGGTATAGTTCTTCTCGTGAACTTTTAGTTGTCGAGAAGCATAAGCAATCACCTTCTCTCTCTGCATCAATACAACACATAAACCCTTGTGTGACGCATTGCAGTAGACCACAAAGTCTTCGCTCCTTTCAAGTAAAGCCAGAATTGGTGCACTGCACAACTTCTGCTTTATTAACTGAAAATCGTTCTCTTCTTTTTCACCCCAGTCGAACTTGATTCCTTTCTGAGTAAATTTCGTCATTGACTTAGCAATCTTCGAAAATCCTTCGATGAATCTTCAATAGTTACCAGCAAGACCTAAAAATTGGTGGATCTCCATTGGTGTCTTAGGAGATGCCCAATCCTTGATAGATTCTATCTTGGCTGGATCTACATGTATGCCTCTGCTATCTATGACGTGTCTGAGATATTGTACTTTTGGGATCTAAAATTTACATTTTGAAAACTTAGCATACAACTGCTCCTTCTTAAGCAATTCTAAAATTTCCTTAAGATGTTCTTCGTGTTCCTTCTCGTTCTTTGAATAAATCAGTATGTGATCAATAAAGACAATTACGAACTTATTCAAATAAGGCTTGCACACTCAGTTCATGAGGTCCATGAATACCGTAGGTGCGTTTGTCCGTCTGAATGGCATAACCTGGAACTCGTAATGACCATACCGAGTTCGGAATGCCGTCTTTGGAATGTCTTGTTCTCGCACTCTAAGCTGGTGATATCCTAATCTCAGATCTATTTTCGAATAGATACTGGATCCTTGAAGTTGATCAAATAAATCGTCGATCCTCAGGAGTGGATAGCGATTCTTCACTAACAGTTTATTTAACTCACGGTAGTCGATGCACATCCTGAATGACCCATCCTTCTTTTTGACAAATAAGACCGGGGCTCCCCAAGGTGAGGAACTAGGCCTTATGAATCCTTTGTCGGAAAGCTCTTGTAATTGTTCCGATAATTCCTTCATTTCGGATGGAGCCAATCGATACGGTGCTCGAGCTACGGGTGCGGCTCCTGGAATTAAGTCGATTTGGAATTCCACTGGTCGAGCCGGAGGAAGACCTGGCAAGTCCTCAGGAAATACGTCAGGAAAATCTTGGACGATTGGCACGTCCTTTATTTGTTTTCCTTCCGACTTGTCCTCCTCTTTCTTGGCGGATATCTACGCCAAAAAGACCTGGCATCCTTTTGCCATGTACTCTTGAGCTTTTGAACATGAGATAACCGTCAACCGAGATTCTCTCCCGTTGCTACTTTTGTTGCCACAAAAATTTAAAGTTTCATTCCCATATGGAACTTGAACAAGTTTCTCATCGCACATGATCACGGCGTGACATCTTCTTAACCAGTCCATACCGATAATAACGTCAAAACTACCCAGTTCTATGGGCATTAGATCTAAGTTGAATGGATGGACTAAGAAATTTAGAGTGCAACCTCGTATAATAGTGTCTATCCCGACTAATTTCCCATCAGCTAATTCGACATCATAAAAATTTTCTAATGGAGTTGGGGTGATGTTAATCAAGGAACTAAATGCAGTGGATATAACGCTTATATCAGCACCAGTGTCGAATAAGATAGATGCATAGTGGTTATTTAAGAGGAACGTACCCATGACGACATTGGCATCAGGGTTTCCCGGTGCATTTCCCCTCTTTTTTGCATTCCCAACTGCATAAACCCAGCCTTGTGCATTCCCATTTCCTCCATCTTTATTCTTCAGCTTAGGACAATCTCTCTTGAAATGCCCTGGTGCTCCACACTCAAAACAACCATTTCCTTTGGGGGCTGCCCCATTGCCCTTCTGAGTATTAGCAACATTTGTGTTACCAGTACTCCTGCAATCGCGAGCAAAGTGCCCTACTTTGTTACACTTGTGGCACCTCTGGGTGCACGGGCCATTGTGGTGGAGATGGCACTTGGTGCACTTGGGCAAAGATCCCCCATAAGGCTTCCTTTCGCCTGTCCCCATATTGTAGACCTTGGCGACATTTTGCCTTTTGAAGGGTTGTTGCTGGTGACCATGGTTGTTCCTGGATGAATCATCAGCCTTCCTTTTGTTGTCAGACTGCCTTTCTGCGTAGGTGCGGAGTTTCTGATCCATCAAGTCATTGGCCAACTCAATAGTCTCATCCAATGTCTTGGGTCTGGCAGACTTGACGTTCCCATAAATGTTGTCAGGAAGTCCACTGATGTACTTGTCAACCTTCTCGATTTTGTTGGCAACAAACTTGGTACATATCAGGGTTAGTTCTTGGAAACGTTCAGTGTATACTGGAACATCGTTCCCCTTAACCTTTAGGTTCCATAGCTTAATTTCTAATTTCTTGAGTTTACCCTGTGGACAATACTTGTCCATCATCTTTTTCTTGAGCACTTCCCAAGTTATTGCATATGCCTCAGGACCTAAGGTTCTTATCTGACCATTCCACCAAGTCAAAGCAGCACCTAACAGAGTGCAGGTGGCAAACTTTACTTGATTCTCAATGGTACAACCACTGATATTGAAAATTGACTCCATCTTCTCAATCCATCGAGTCAAACCGACCACGCCTTCAGTCCCCTTGAAGTTCAAAGGTTGACACTTCATGAAGTCAGCGTAAAAACAAGGGCGCACAGTTTGCACGTTCCTTCGGTTATCCTCGTGCGAACTGTGGCTTCTATCTCCATTGGTGGAGTTTCACAAAAGAGCTTGGTCAATCATTGCTTGGATGGATTCTGGAGTCATGTTGTTTGGGTTAGTGTTATTAACAGGGGTATTCACTCCTCTTCTGGTCGTAGGTGCCATGATTTGTGTAGATCACAAAAGACAAAACATAAGGTTATATGACAGAATATAATAATTTATCGATGAGATATCAACACAAGAGAGGTATATAGTACAGCATAACATATCCATTTCATTCATAACTTTGAAAATTTTACATGAAATAGTTGTCCGAGTACACATAATACAATACAAAAGATCTAAGGCTATGTTAGCGGGGAAAACCCCTAATACTTAACATGCCTGTACAATGACCTAGCAAGATAAAATAACATAAATCACTAGATATGGCCGTCAGCATCCTCAGAAGCATCCTGGTGATCTGGAATCCTTGCCTCTGGTCCTGGTTGTCTAGCTCTCTTTTGCTGCTCTCATAGTGATAACAACTCGGCCTGCATGTCGCTCATCTCTCGCCTCATGTTTCTAATGACTCAGAGAGTCTCTACCATCTGTTCTTGACGTCTACGGTCAGTTTCTCGAAGTGCTGCTAACTCAGCCTACTACATCTGAAAGCGAGTCTCATGTACCTGATGATGTGTCTGAATGGGAGTACCCTGCAGATGTAGCTGCGTCTGATGTGCCTGGAGATGGGTCTCATGTGCATACACATGATCACAATGGGTCTGAAGCTCCTGATGTGTCGCCTGACTCAATCCTATTGAGTGAGCCCAAGCCTCTTGGGAAGCATAAGCCTCCTCCTCCAACATCCATACCGTCTCCTAGAGAGTCATCATATCCCCTATAAGCAAATCGACTCGCTATGAGTCCATATCGACTCGTTGTGATATACGAGACCTACTATCCTGAGCATCCTTTAGTAAAGCATACAAGTCCTGTGTATCATGCTCATGGAGCTCAGCAAGCTCTGTGACCCTAGTATTAACCTCTCCCACAGTCATAGATGCTATCTCAGGAACTGCCTCTGCCGGATCTACCCAAGTATCCCTAATACCATACCCAACATCCCTAATCCCCTGCCGCCTCTCTTCAGCATCTACCGTGCTGACAAACCCATAATCTATCCCCCAACCTCTGGTAGGTCTAGCAGTAGAACTCTCTCCGATCTGATATCGGGAGCCTAGAGTGGACAAACACAACCTCTTGCGAGGTGGCTGCTCAGAATCAAGAATCTCGTCCCTATGGTCAACAGGTGGTGGTATGTATAGAGATGGTGGTAGTGGTGGTAGTGGAGGTGATGGTAATGCGATAGTAACTGCATCAATGAGAGCTTGAGTGGACGTCATCCTGAATGTCTGAATTTGGGTTGGACACCCAGATGATGGTAGTAAAGGTGATGAATGTGCAGGTGGGGCCATGCACTTAGCAAGGCGCTCCCCTGCAGAGGGTGGTGATAGTGAGATAGGTGGTGATGGTGATGGAGTAGTTATGGCTAGAAGTCTCTCGACCTCTGCCTCTGGTGGAAGGGATATGAAAGTCTGAGGCCGGACGATAATCCTAGCCCCAATAGTAATGTCAGTGGAGGGTGGTGGTATAACAGGCTCTGTTCCCTCAGGTGGGAAAATAGGCTCATCAACAGGTACAACAATAGTAGAGTCGGCCGGAGCTAAGTGCTCCTCCTCCTCCTCATCCTCATCATCCTCATCCTCATCATTGGCGTCATCCCTAGATGAATCGCCGTCATCATCATCTCCATCATCTCCCCCGTCCATAGGATAGTTAACCGGACCATCCTCTCTCTCATCATCCTCGTACTCCTCTGGATCCTCCTTGGGATCCGACTCAGTAACATATTCGGGTGACTCAGCAGTAGGTGAATCAACAGGAGGTAATGGCTGTTCCTCAGCTGGAAACGCATGCTCATCCTCCAAAGGTATATACTTAGGGTATATAGGCTCTGGCATGTAGTCAGGATCATGTGCTTGTACGAACATAGGCTCACGCTCATCCTCACCCTGAGGAACTGGCGGTGTCTGTGGATCCTCTGGGCCTGGTATGTAATCCGATGATGGTGGGGCTACTGGCTGCATCGGGAGTCCGTCGTATCCTAATACGATGACCCGTAGGATGCCTCCCTCAGATATCTCCTCTTCATCGGCTCCCTAGAAGGCTCTGCCGGGATCAGAGTTAGTGTAAACAGAAGTGTAGGTAACCGCAGATGTCGCAGAAGACATGATTACTGCAAAAAGCAAAAATAACCTATATAAGTATTACTTATAGGAAAGATCGGTATGATATGTCTATAAGCTTTAATTATAAGAGTCTTATAGTAATATGCTTAGTATATTTTATATACGCATATATCAATCATGTAAGCACTTAGTACCCTACTAATGTTAAAATAGTGTGTATCATGTAAGCATATATGTGCTAGATGTAAACAAGTAATGCATGTAGATCCCTCACAAATCCTATTTGTGAAAACAGTGTTTGAAAATGGTTATAGTCCAGACAAAACTTTTGACCTAGTTCTCTATAACCTTGGCTCTGATACCAATCTGTAACACCCTCAAATCAGGGTAGCAACGGAATGTTAAAAACCCGAGGGCGTTACTTCATAGATCAATAGCACAAGATATGAGAACGACCACTAACGTATCGTTTTAAAAAGATACATTGGATTAACAAAATGCTTGTTCATTACATAAGCTCATGGCTTCAAATTGTTCGACAATATAAGTAAAGATTTCGGTCTTATAAAAATGTTTCCCAAAATGTATTCGCCCAATCTTTGTACTGACTCTTTCCAATGAGTGACCCCTAATGTATTGAGCAGCCCAGCTGCATTATTGACCATGAGAAACATGCTTAAAATATCTAACATTAAGTTGGTGATTCATAGGTTTATGTAATCAATAGTGGACCGCAAGATTTCAAGTGTATGATTAAGCAACAAATGCAAACATATAAAAGTAATTTATGGTTTTTCAAGCTCATTGACACTGAAGCTCGACATGTACATGCAATATATTGCCAATGAATAACTCGTGATGATGTTCCACCCGCAAACATCCTAAATCCGAATCAGGTTACGTTCGTTTCCGGTGATAGTAATCACTCGAACGCGGGGGGGTTTGGGGTCAATCCCCCTAAATAGATCTATTTATACCATTCCGCGCTCAGATCCAGTAATTGACAGTTCATGATACAGAGTGCTCAGTGGGGTTATCGTACTTAGGCAAACACATAAAATCATTGTATTAAAATGTACATTGGTCCAATTTGTAAACAAGCATGTTCTCACCCCAAGATGTAAAATCATTTAATTAATTGAAAATTTGGGCTATGAACTCTCGTCAACAGGTAGTCCTCTGAATGATATTATATATCCAAGTATAGCAATGAATCACACCGTCAAATACCTAAGTAAATACGGTCAAGTCTTAGTCTACATATTTAGGCTAACGACTTAGTGTATAAACTAAATTCAATTATTAGTTTATATCTACTGTTATCACTTGTGTGGTGGTGCACATGATTATTGTATTTGAAATTCATGATGGCTCTTGGTAAACGTATATATTTTGTTAATAAATGTTCTTATTTATTAAGCCGTTATTCAAAACTAAATAATATCCGAATATATTATAATTCGCCCGATTCGTTAAGTGTTTAAATATTTCACCTTCCTTCACAAAATACCCTTAGGTTTCTTATAATTTACAAAATAGCCCTTAAGGTAGGAATTATACCTTATTTACATTTTAAACCCTCAAGTTTTAATAATTACACTTTTAGTCCTTTAACTTTACAAAGTTACACTTTAGGTCCTTATAGGTTTAAAACAGCCCCCTAGTTTCTAGAATTGACAAAAATAGTCCCTGGACTTGTTAAATTTAGTAAATGACTGTTTTGACCCTTAAGTTTATAAATTGGCACTTTTAGTCCTCCGACTTTGTAAAAATTGCATTTTTACTCCAATTAAATCCCAACAAGTGGCATTATGTTTAATTAAGTCCAAATAAGCCATATAAGCTGCCCTGGCTTATAAATAAGCTTTAACAAACTTATTTTGGCTTAATGGGCCTTATTGGGCCCATTAAAGTCCATTAAGTGTTCTAAGGGTCCATTTAAGTTTTAAAAAGCACAATATCTCGAGCTTATTGGGCTCGTAAGCCCAATATCTCGACCCAAATTGAATACAACAGTCCACTTAGCATTCCTAGCTTATTTTCTACCCTTTTTAAGCTTATTAAATCTGTTTTTGGTCCAGCTTATCCAAATAAGCTAATAAGCTCTCGTTAATGGGCTGTTGGGCCCATTAAGGGTCCGAATGGATTTTAAAGGTTTTGGTTTGATCCATTAGGGTCCGTTAACTATATTTGGGTCCATTAAGTCCATTATGCTTATATAAGGTTACCATTAAGCTGTTTAGAGCTTATTGGGAGCTTATGGCTCGTGATGGGTTCGTTAATGGGCTCGTGAGTCCATTAAGGGTTTGGTTTGTTTCCAAAAAGGCAAGGCAAGGCCTAAGTGACTCAAATAAGCCCTCCTAGTCAACCACTAAGCTCGTATAGCTTATCCATAAGCCGTAGGCTTATTATACGAGGCTTGTTGGGCCTGTTGGGCTCCTAAGGTGGGCTGCCAAGCCAAAGTGACCCACATAGTAACCTTGAGCCACTAGTTTTATTTTTTTAGGGTTTCGACATATTAATCTAGCACTAGTTAACGTTTATCACATTGTTATTTAATACATGCACTCGTTCAACAAGTCATTACATGCGTTCCTAAGCCAAGTTATCGGTTTTACGTGAGAAGTTAACGTGTTGTTTTCTTGCATTCCTCACAAATGAAACCAATGATCATAAATGAACTCGTTCTAGTAATTTATACGCATGTTAAGCCCTATCCCCGTATATTAACCATGTTTTAGATCACGTACACACCACACAAGACTTTATTCGTTAATCTTAGGTGCGTGAACCATGCATGGGTCAAACCATGCATGTTCATGCACACACATATGTCCCAAATGGAAATTTCATGACTTATGTACTTAGACAAGACTTATAACAAAATGAACATGACATATGAGGCTTAGTTATGACTTACAAAGGGTCCTAAGGTCGCGAACATGAATAGTAAAGTAAACCCAAATGTTTACACCCCAACGCGTATATAATCCAAGCTTAAAGCTTATAACCTAAATCCTTTAGCTCGTGTTTCCCTTTTTAAAACCTTATGCTCGGTCTTTAAGGCTTCTTTGTGTTCTTAGAACGAATGTGGTTCGAATAAGGTTCGGCTTGGATCAATGCCGAGTGAAACAAGATGTAATTGAGAGAAGTTTATCTTGGAGAGAGTATTTAGAGTTTGGAAATGTCTTTTGTGAACTAGTGAGTCTTATTTATAGGAAATGAGGCTAGTTAACTCTCTTGGTTCCCTCTTGACTAGAACACGAGCCAATATAGTAGTTTTAAGGGGGTTCTAGTTGATAACCTATGGTTTTAGGCTAAACCACCTAAGTACATGTTTTAATTAGTTAGTTGATGTACAAGATTTGTTTGATTCTACAAATCTTAAGGATTTGTGTGCTCTTGCATGGATAACCGCGGCTAGGATGGGTCAAAGGCAAAAATTGGTTATTAACCATTGGATAATTAGTCATTAGGAGACCATTAGGACTTGCATCAATTAGCTAGGTGATGTACTTGTACTCTTAAGGATCATTAAGGGATCTTTGGTAGCTAGTAAATCACCTAGGATGATTTTTATGTGGGTTTACTTGCCCACAAGTCTGGTAGATACTCATGCATAGAATCACACCCCACCCCGTATAGATCTTAAATTTGTGTATAGTGTGTAGTGTGGCATGAATGTGATAACTACGCGCCGGATCATCGCTTGCGTTCGAAGATGTTTCAGTCTCGGGATATCACGAGTGTCCGCTGGTCGCTGTGGAGCTTCCCGCGCCCACCATCCCCCTCACAGGCGGCTCGCTCCGTGTATATAATGACCTATCTGCCTTATTCTGTATGAAAACACGCTATATAGCCCATTTCCCCGAGCTCCACCACATTAAAATCAGAAAATGAGCATAATTCAATAATAACCCGATCCTATTTACTTTACATTGACCACTTGCTCAACGTAAACCTTGATTTATTTGATGACCGTTTACACTAAATGATTATTTCTAGTATACGTAATTTATCTTAAAGTTAATTTAAAAGTAAACGCGTATTAGACCAAAATAAACAGTAACGAATAATAGGAGTCGTATAATGACCTGAAATTGAGAAATGTTATAGCAGGAACATAGCTGATACAAGAGAATACAAAGAAGCAAAAAGTGGAAGATGACAAAGAAACAACAGAGCTTAAACAGTTAATGAAAATCATTCCAGATGAAAAAGAAGTATCAATTGATGCTATACCTTTAGCAGTTAAGTCTCCAAGTATTGTTGGCTGGAAGATTTATAAAGAAGGAAGAAAAAGCTATTATCAAATAATGAGAGCTGATGGAAAGTCTCAAATGTACATGTTCTTTAGTCAAATGCTTAAAAGTTTTGACAGGGAAGATTTGGAAGATTTGTACATGTTGGTAAAAGCTAAATATGAGTCAACAAAGCCAGTGGAAGACTTAGATTTGTTGTTATAGGGTGATTTGAAAACAATGTTTGAACGACATATAGAAGCTGTAGCATGGAGGAATCAACAAGCATACAAAGTATTAGATTAGAAGTTGTATGACTCCTGGGGAGTACATTCTTTGAGGATGCAACATATGCAGATTTATATGTTGGTAGAAAAGAACTATCCCCTTGCAACACTTACACTTTCAATGATGTTGGAAAAGAAGCTTAATATTGATTATGAAAGTAAAATGGTTTATCAGCTTCTTAAATTCATCATAAAATATCTTACGAAGTAAATAAGTGTTTGGAAGCATCCTCCTAGTGTTGATGGAGCTTTAAATGAAGAAACTTGATGATTTTAAAGAAGAATATCAAGTTTAGGGGAGGATTGTTGGGATTAAAGTTTCTTTTGATGTTGTTAGTATTACTGCTGCTCTTGTTTGTGTTAAGGCTTGCTAGCTGGATAGTAGTACTGCTCAAGAGGACTTAAAGAAAATAAGCTAAGTATTTACTACAGCTAGTACACAGTTAGTACTGCTAGTGAATATTAGTACTGCTAGTGAATATTAGTGTTGCTGATGAACTTCAAAGAAAATATGCTAAGTCGTTACTACTGCTAGTACAAAGTTAAGATTGCTCAGCTGAAGTTAATGTTGCTAGTGAAAATATGCTTGAAGTTACTACTACTAGTAAATATCAAGTTAATGCTGCTAGTTAGTACTGCTTATATGATATGTATTAGTTGTTTATAGAAAATATTATGGAGACTTAGGAAAGTATTGTAAGCCGACTAGGGCTCCTTGGTGTATAAAAGGAGGTCCTAGGGCATAGAGTTTGATGTATCAAAACCAAATACAACTAGACGTATAATTCGTAACTTCAAGGTCTTTGTAACTGATTCGCGATATAGCACACACTTATATAGCAACCCTAATACAGATCCTAACCGAATGCCCTTGACCAAGGCAAAAGGTCAAATTCCACAAAAGGATAAAATACACAAGATAGAATCAATGATAAAAAGATTCCGGAAGAGATATTCCCCGGGCTCGTATGTCCAACGAAGGGCTTGCAATTAAGGTTATCCTGTTTGTATGAGAAATTGAATGATGGAGAATATTTTAGATATGATGGAAAAAACACTTTGATTAGTTACAACTAAAATTAATTAAATAAAACCTAATTTAATCTACGGGAAACAGATATAGGAAATGGGGATCTTAAAAACTACGGGAAACAAAATTAGTTATAGGGAAATCCTAAAATTAAATCTATACTAAAATACGGGGAACAGAATCAGGTATCGGGAAACCTAAATACTAAAATTTAAGAAAATAATGCTAAATTAAATTAAAATCAAATTAAATTCTAATTAGTTAAATTTGAAAAATAAAGAAAACTAGAATTTTAACGGATGTCGTTTGAATGTAAAACGTAAAGAAACGGTAAAACCGAACTCGGTAAAACGGGTCTAAGACATGAAATTTATAAAAATTAAAACCTATACAAAAGTTGTATTTTTTCTAGACAACTAAATGACAATAGAAATTTTATTAAAAAGAAAAATATTTTTTATTAATTTTTGGTTTTTTTTTATTTTTTTTTTTTTTTTTTTTATTTCTTTTTTTTTTTTTTCCCCGCCAACACCCAGGTCGTTTGAATGTAAAACGAAAAGAAACGGTAAAACGCACCCGGTAAAAACGGGTCTAAAACTGAAATTTAAGAAAAATAAAGCCTACACTAAATTTTATATTTTTCCTAGACACTAAATGACAAAAGAAAATTTTGTAAAAAAGAAAAATATTTTTTTATTAATTTTTGGATTTTTTATGAATTTTTAAAGATTAAAAACTAATTAAAACTAAGAAAATAGAAAAAGACAAAAAATAAAAGTTATAAAAATTCTGAAAAAATAAAATTAAATAAAGAAAAAGTTAACAATTCTAAAAATATAAAAATGCCCAAATTTTACTGTTTAAATTAAAAGTAATTAAACTAATTAAATTTTAACCTAATTTAATTATTTAAATTAAATAAACTAACTAAAGTTAACTATAGGGACTAACAGTGAAAAGGACACAAGGACTAACGGGGTAACAGGCTAACTAACCACAGGGACTAACAAAGGTAACTACAAAAGAGAAAATTACACAATTGGTCCCTGAGGTGGACCCCGATTGCAAGGTAAGTCCAACTAGCTTATTATCAAAAAGCTATCAAAGCAAAGCTGTTAAGGGGCTCAAGGGGAGTCTTTTTTGTAAAAGCACTTCTGCTTTTTACTTACTAAATAAGCTAGAAACTTAAGCTTTTGGGCTGCAAAAGCTTAATAAGCTTATAAGCTTATTTTTTTCTTTCTTATTGGGATTTAAGCTAGCACAATAAGCTACAATTATGGGAAACAAATAAATAGGGAGAGGGGAGTCCTAAATAAGCTAAGTTATCTAGAATAAGCCCTAAAATAAGCTAGAAATGATTTAAGCTATAGTGACAGTTTTAATAAGAAAACAGAAAAATGGGGACTTTAAGGCTAAAATAAGCTAAGCTAAAGGAGGAGTTAAGCTACAAGATTTTGGGAGCTTAAAGAACTAGTAATAAGCTATAAATAAAAGCAATAAAATCCTAGAGTCTAGTGGATAAATAAGCTAGAAAAGGGGGCTAAATTATGGTGCTCAGCACCAGGGGAGATAAGGCAGTGAGCTTAAGGGCTTTTTGAGCTTATGCAATAAGCTCTCAAAGGCTTTTTAGCCAAATCAAAGCACAAACAGATTAAAAGGGGTCTCCAATGAGCTTATTTCCAAAGTTTGGGTTTCTAGGGTTAAGAAAAAGCTGCTGATTATGGGGCTTGAAAATTGAGGGTTTTCAAAGATCATTCAAAGCTAAACCTTGACTTATGTTGTCAAATTAAAGGGACAGCAACAAGGGGTGTTTTATTTGGCTAGAAACAACACCCATAAGCACAAACTCAATGTGCTTAAGCTGCATAAGCAGCTGGAGCACTTAAGCTCATATTGGCTTATTGAAAATTTGACAGAGTGTAAAAGACAATTAAAAATTGATTTTAAAACTAAAAGTGGTAATTAAAGTGGCTTGATTAACCCCACACACTCAGCCAAAGTTGGCTGAGTGAGCTTGACCCACAACAACACCCATTTGACCCATTTTAAAGCTAAACCAAACACTCCCTTAATATGTAAAAGAGGATTTTTTAACTGATTTTAGTGAAGAAAGGGGTGAGATAATTGATTACAAGTGAATCTTAATAACTTTTAACACATATTTAAATGATTTAAACAGCATTAAACAACTTAAATTATATTTCAAATTTCGACAATGGAAATAACAAGAACTCTTAACTTTTATTTAAACTGAAAGTTGTTACAACATAAAACTTTTAAATGAACTAAATTACACTTAAATGATTAAAAGAAAGACTTTGAATTAAAATTAAGCTAAAAACATAAAAAAATGGTGTGTGGTTCGGCTTGGTCTTGGCTCTTTTATACAAGTCTTCAAAGACTTCTACCTCTTGGGCTGTGCTTGTTGTGAGAGTACAAGGCAGTCCTAAGCAATCCTAACCCTCCATATGCCTTGAGTCATTTTCAGCCATGGATGTCGACTTTGGGTTGTGTGATTTTCGAGTGGGAAGGGTTATAGGGTTGGGGTTGAGTGGGGAAAGGTGAGGGATAGCTGTAGAGGTACTTGGGATAGTGGTATGGCAAGAAAAACCATGGGAGAGGGCTGTATGAGGTTTGGCGGGAAGCGGGTTTGGGGTACGTTTATGGTTACAGGTTTAAAAGGAATGTTTGGAAAAGATGCAAAAACAGTCCCTCATGTTTGGTCCTCTTTTCATTTTTAATTATAAAACAAAGTTTTAAAATTTACATTTTTGGTCCTTGTGTTTTATAAAAAAGGGTTTTGGGCTAGGGTTTTGTGTGTACAATGGCTGAGATTGGCTGTAACTGGGCTAGGATTGGGCCTTCAAAGTCTTCACAGTCTTTGTCAATTGCAGCAAAAACAGTCCTTGTGTTTTATTTTTCTAATATTATTTTTTCTTTATTAAACAACTTTCAAACTTGGCATTTTTGGGGGCCCATTTCTTTTTTTTCATTTTTCCTTTTATAAAAACACTTTTAAAAATTACAACTTTAGTCCCTACAGTATTGTAAAAAGGAATTGGGGCTTTTGGGCTTGTATTGGGCCCAATTGATGTGACTGGGCCCAAATAAGTAGTTTAGGCTTATGATTATTGGGCTTTTAAGGCCCAATGGTACAGGAGTGTTTTGCGGTGTGTACAATGGCTGAGATTGGCTGTAACTGGGCTAGATTGGCCTTTCATAGTCTTCACATCTTCATATTATAAACAATTGGGCTTCCCGGGACATTCAGAGTGGGTTAAGATTGCATCCATAGTAATTCTTCAGTATTGACTCTGACTTTGGCATTTTTAGGACTTTGGCCTTGATTTTGCCACATATTTTCATTCATGCTCAGTTTTGTCATTTTGGCTTGGTTTTCTGTCTTTTTGATGAGATCCACTTCCTGCACAATACAAATGCAAAACAAACATATATTTGGCAGTTTTTGTCTGTTTTTGGTCATTTAAGCTCGTTTTTAGAGGTAAAAGATATGTGTAATTAAGCACTTATCACCTCCTCACATCACGATAGAAATAAGAAAGAAGATAGAAGGATAAGCATGGGGTGCCTTCCACGAAGCGCTTTGTTTTTGGTAACCGAGTCACATAAGCTACTCGAACCCCGAATGCATTTCGCCCTCGGAGAAAGTTTGGAATCTGACTACCTTGGTGGTAATCCCTCCGAAGTAATGCTTCACACGAAGACCAATCACCATAAAGATTTTTTTGGACCATCGGTCGAGATAACGTCGAATGGATTTCGTATGAAAAACTTTGGTGAGAAGGTGAAGGTCCTGTCAACAATTTTTTAGGCTTTCCCGAGAATAACTTTAGACAGAGTGAAGAGATAAAACTCGATCACCAACAAAAAAATGGTTTTTTGATCTTAGAGTCGTGAGTCTTCATCCTCTCTTTATATATCAAAGAATTCTCGTAAGCTTGATCACGAAGCTCATTAAGTTCATTAAGTTAAAGCTTCCGGTGATCACCCGTGGTTTTAAGATCAAAATTAGCATGTTTCAAAGCCCAATATGCTTTATGCTCTAACTCGATAGGTAAATGGCAAGACTTCCCGTACACTAACTTGTAAGGCATACAACCAATCGGTGTCTTAAAAGCGGTATGAAATGCCCATAAAGCGTCATCTAGTTTGTCGAACCACGAGGCACGATTTTCTCCAACCGTCCTTTCTAGAATACGTTTTAAGCCACAATTGGACACTTCCACTTGACCGCTCGTTTGAGGGTGATAAGCGGTAGCAAAACGATGAGTGCACCTCAATACATAGACATTATCTTTTAGGCAAATTGATCATTACAAAAAGGGTCCCACGTTCGAATATAATAGCTCATGTGTTTCGAATCGGGCGAAAAGAGATTCAAAAACTTAACTACAACTCAAGCAATAATTGTAGGGAGCGCAACTGCTTCAACCCATTTCGAAAGATAAGTCGACAGCTACGAGGATGTTTTATTCCCGTTGTGAAACGGAAATGGTCCCATAAAAATCGTTACCCAGCATACATCGAAATTTCACAACCTTGAATAGCAGTTGTTGAGGCCATCTCATCTCGTTAGAAATTTTTGCCTTTGTCTTTGACACGTATTACAAGATTTATCATAGTATGAGGCATCTCGATATATGGACCAAGCCAAAAGAAACCGACATCAAATAACTTCGAGGGTAGATTGCACTATGATGGAGCCCCCGTTGGGGTCCTTCATGGACAAGCTTTTGAGATATCATTAGTCTGCTTGGCCCATGCACACACCTTCGAATAGATTTGAATCCGCTATAAATACGAAAAAGGTAAGGATCGTCCCAGAAATAATGTTTAACGTCCTTGAAAAACTTTCTTTTTTGTTGAGTTGTCATTCCTTTGATGATAAAATTCCCTGCATGGAAATTTGCATAGTCCGCAAACCATGGGGTACTTCCACTAGATATTTTACCAAGAGTTTCTAAAGGAAAATGTTCATTTATGTCTTTGTTTTCTAACACATCCGTATGAGGATTCTCAAGTCTAGATAAATGATCTGCCGCAAGGTTCTCACTTCCTTTTTTATCACGGATGGTGATATCAAATTCTTGTAGGAGAAGAACCCACCGGAGCAACCTCGGCTTAGCATCTTGTTTGTTCATAAGGTACTTTAAAGCCGAGTGATCCGTATACACTATGCTTTTGGATAAGACAAGATATGGCCGAAACTTTTCAAAAGCATATACAACGGCAAGCATTTCCTTTTCCGTGGTAGTGTAATGAATTTGAGCTTCAGTCATAGTCTTGCTAGCATAGTGTATAGGCTGAAAATGCTTCATCTTTCGTTGTCCTAAAACCGCACCAATCACGAAATCACTTGCATGACACATGAGTTCGAAAGGTATGTTCCAATCCGGGACAACTAAGATTGAAGCTTTGGTAAGCTTCTTTTTAAGAGTCTAAAAAGCATTAATACAATCCTTAGAAAACACAAACGGTGTTTCCTTTTCAAGAAGGTGAGTCATTGGTCTAGCAATCTTAGAAAAGTCTTGGATAAATCGTCGGTAAAATCCTGCATGACCTAAGAAACTCCTAACACCTTTAACGTTAGTTGGGTGAGGTAGCTTAGCGATAACATCGACTTTAGCACGATCGACCTTAATTCTCGACTTTGAAATTTTATGTCCTAACACAATTCCTTCTCTACACATAAAGTGGCACTTCACCCAATTAAGAACTAAATTCGTGTCTTCACACCGTTTTAGCATCTTTTCTAAATTGTAGAGGCACGAATCAAAACTATCCCCAAAAACCGAGAAATCATCCATAAACACTTTCATAGTCTTTTCGATCATATCATAGAATATGGCCATCATACACCGTTGAAAGGTACCGGGAGCATTACACAAGCCAAATGGCATGCGACGGTAGGCGAAAGTTCCATACGGGCATGTGAAAGGCGTTTTCTCTTGGTCTTGGGGATCTATTGGTATTTGGAAATACCCTAAAAATCCATCTAGAAAACAATAAAATTCATTCCCGGCTAATCTTTCTATCATTTGATCCATAAACGGCAATGGAAAATGATCTTTTCGAGTCGCTTCATTTAATTTTCTATAGTCGATACAAACTCTCTACCCGGTAACTAAACGTATTGAAATTAATTCATTCTCTTCATTAGCAACAACGGTTATTCCACCTTTCTTAGGAACACAGTGCACTGGACTAACCCATGGGCTATCAGAGATCGGGTAAATCATTCCGGCCTCAAGAAGTTTTTGGACTTCCTTTTTGATTACCTCGTGAATTTTTGGGTTAACCCGTCTTTGACTTTGAACCGTGTTTTGTAATCATCTCCATTAAGATTGTGGTATGTTACAAAAACGGAGGTGAATACCCTTGATGTCGGGATTTTACAATGAAGGCAATGGCCCGTTTATGAGATTTAAGCACTTTTAAGAGAGCATCTTTTTCATCATCTTTTAAACCTTTTGCAATAATCACTGGTAACTTGTCGTTTTCTTCTAAGTAAGCATATTCCAAGTGAGACGGTAAATCTTTTAACTCTAATTCCGGAGGCTCTTCAATTGAAGATTTTGCCTCGGTCACTTCACTTTGTTTAAGGTTCATCGGAGGAAGTTGAAACGGGTAATTATTTAACAATTTTTCGATCAAACAAATATCTTCCTCCTGATCGCAATTGGCATGATCAATTTCTGGTGAAATCGAATCATCCTTAAGATAAGCTTCGATTTCTTCCAAAATGAATTCGGAAGTAAACGGCTCAGATGTCGGGGTGGGATTGCCACCCGAAGAATTAGAAAATCCTAGAAATTCCGGAGCATACTCCTCAAAAACTGCATCAATGATGTCAATTCGGTTTACCGACTTGTCATTTGTAGAGGAATATCTCGTGGTTTGATCTAGATTAAAAGTGACGGCTTCGTTATCAACCCGAAGGGTTATTTCCTCTCCATAAACATCAATTAAAGCACGACCGGTCCTTAAAAAGGATCTCCCAAGTATGAGAGGTACTCGATGATCGGCTTTGAAATCGACAACAACAAAGTCGGTAGGAAAATGAAATTTCCCAACTTTGACAAAAACGTCTTCAGCGAGTCCTTTAGGATAAGTAATTGATCAGTCCGCTAACTCTAAAGTCATTCGAGTTGGTGTAAGTTCTGGCAGAGAAATCTTTTTCCAAATAGAAAGAGGCATAAGATTTATGCTTGCGCCAAGATCGGCCAGGGCGTGGCATACATCCATTCCCTGGAAATTACATGGAATAAGAAACTTGCCTTGATCTCCAACCTTTTCGGGAAGCTTTTTGAGGAGCATTGCCGAGAAATTCTCGTTCAACAGTATCTTAGCTAACTCAAGCAAGTTTTCCTTATTCATGAGAAAACTCTTAATCGTAGGAGCAAATCTTGGCATCAAAAGTAAAGCATCCGTGAAACTAATGTCGAAGTGCAAATCTTGAAAGATTTGGAAGATCTTCTCCATTTGATTCGAAGCCTTATCACGGGACTTTTGATCATCACGTCGTGAAGGATATGGAATTTTTGGCTTAGGTAAACTCTTCGGAATATCATATTCTCGAATGGGAGTGGTTTTAGGCAAAGTCTTCGGAACATCGGGTTCCAGAATAGAAATGGGGATAACCGGAGGTGGGATTTGAGCGGTACTTCCTTGGAAATTTGTTTGCTCTTTATCCGTTGTCTCCTCGGTTTCTCGTTCGGTTTCTTCGTTCCACTACCTTTTTAGGAGTAGGATTTGTTGAATCGAGGGTCCCTCGTAAGCAACACCCATCTTCGTGTAGTGATCACGTACAATTTTACCCTCGGGTTTGGAATGGTATTACTTGGAAGAGTCCCGAAGTTGAGGCTTGGTTTTGAAAGAATCCATCTTACATATTTTGCAAGTTAGATTGAAAAACATTTTGTTGATTCATCAAGACGGATTTTGAGTCTTCATCGCGTGTTTTGAATTTCATTCTTAATGTTCCTTTCAACGAGTTGTTTTGATTTAGCATGTTTCTCATCATTTTGTTCATTAGTTCTCTTGTTACTTGAAATAACTCATTTGAATACTCTTGTTGAATTGATTATTAGGAACTTTTGAAAAGGTTGGTTTTGAAATGCCTGTGATTTGAAGAATTTGGCTGCATGATTATTTTGGAATTTGATACCTTGATTACCATGAAATTACTTCACCGATTAAAAATTATTCCATTGACCTGATTTTGATATTATTTAACCTTTTTTGACATTGTTTTGCACCGGAGGCAATATCCACAGGTGGGTGCCATTTGTTATATACGGTTCGGAGGGTTCAAAACTTGATTTGTAAGAACCGTTGCAGCACACGCAATCACTAGAACTTGTTTATTATCGTATGTGGTCAATTGTACAACGCATGTGGCCCTACTAAAGTAACCATATTTCCTCAACCGCTTTAACCGGAGCGGGAGTGGACAACTTTTTTAGAAACAATTTCTACTAAGGTCGAAAGTTGGTCCGCAAGCTTATTAATTCTTTCATCCGTTTTACTTACACTTTCCCTAGAAGTCGTATTATCCTAGAAAATTTCAGATTTGTTTACGTGAATAACGATACTTGGGTTTTTGTTCTCAATTATATTCATAGCTTCTCTAGTCATTTTTTTTTTTTTTGTACTCAAAAGTATTAACACCCGCCGCGACATTTAAGGAGTCTTGATTATTATGGTTTAAACGTTATAAAGTATCAACTTGAGTTAACTCCGTAAATCCGTGGTGGGGACAAGCTCTATGCATTTCCTTAAATCGTTCCCATGCCTCACTAAAAGTTTCCTCGAATTTTTGTGTAAAACGAGAAATTTCATTCTTTAAGTGAGTGGTTTTCGAAGGAGGGAAAATTGATTAACGAATTTGGTTACGAGATCCTCCCAAGTCAAGATAGAATTAGGTGGTTCTTTCTCGTACCAAACTTTAGCGGCCCCCTCGAGTCAATATGGAAACATCATTAGCTTTCTAACTCAATCGTTTGGCACATCTCTAAATCGTTATGAGTCGAGTTAATCCTTTCAGATAACTATTACTTTGGAGCGTGAGGATTTTTCTCTTCATAACTGTGAAAAGGGTTCGCATGAACCCACATTTGTAACAAATTCGTTTTAATCTCAAAATGATCCGCATTAATTTCGGTAAAACGATAGCTTCTCCATACCCTTCCGTGGGTGCACGGAGTAGCTCTTCCATTGTACGTTCCGCCATTGGTGCAACTTCAACGATTGTTCAATAGATCGGGTTTGCGATAAGTTTGGAGACGTCCTCACACTCAACAGTAACCCTAATATCATAGAAAATTACTTCCCGTTTATTTCGACGTCTCGAATGGTTACGTTCGTATTATTTAAATAATTGGATTTTCTAGTGCCGCATGTACTAAGATAAACAAAAATGATAAAAGATCATGAGAAAAAGATAAATTTTTTTGTTTACGAATAATCATCAAAACTTATGGTAACTCCTTAGTAAAATTTGCAAACGGAGGACGTAGTGGGAGCGATCTCCTTAAAAAAGTTTGTCCTTCGGGTTGTAGTTCCGTGACACAACCTTCTAATAGCATTATTTCTCAAAGAGGTGAGCCTTTTTTGTAAGTGACACAAGACGTAAATTTTTTAACCTTAAGTTAGGGACTTATTAATGGATATTTCACAAATTCTGTAGTAAGGAATTAAATTGAAGTGTATTTTTTTTTTTTTTTTTTTTTTTTCTAGTAATAGAGAAACACAAAAATTGAAAAAAAAATCACGGAAGTGCAATTATTTTTGTCATTTTCGTTTTTATGTTACTTCTACTTATACCAAAAAGAAAAGAAAAAGTATTGTTTTACTTTTTAATATTTTAATTTGTTTTTTTTCAAAGGCTTAACTTTCAAAAGACGAAAGTTCTTCAAACCACGATCGACAATTCAAAAGAAGTGATTCTTAATCACAAATCCTCGGAAGCTGCGCTCCAATAACTTAGTGTAATAGTTATATTAGTATAATATCAAAGTATAAGAAATTTACTAAAAATCTTGAGGACAAAGATTATGTAAAATCTACAAAAATATCATACGTTTTAACCGTAAGTGATTACCGGGTCGTTTTCCCAAAGACTTATGAATTGAGACTCCGCATTTTACCTATTTGGACAATGACTTGAAGTGGTTAAAACTTTTTGGATTAATTTTCTAAATCTACAATTAAAAAAAACAATTTATGCAAGCAAGTAAAATTAACGACTAAGCAATTAAAGTAAAAAACGAATAACGGGAATTAATGAAAATGCGACAAATAAGCAATTGAACTAAAATTAAACCCTAAATGCTTTTCTAAACTTTTTTCTAATCCTAAATGACTATTTAAAAGAAATGCTTAGAATTTCTGAATCGAGGGTAAGTTCAAGTTTTACAAAACTATAAGAAAACAAGAACGAGAATGAAATCCCGTTCTTTAAAAAATGAACTTTCACAATATTAACCATACGAAAGTAAATTTCAAACATAAGCCTAGAATATGATAAAAGAAAATTTTATAAAAAAGAAAATATTTTTTTTGATTATTTTTCTATTTTTTATGATTTTTTAAAGTTTTTAACGAAATTAATTCACGAAAATTATAAAACTTTAACCTAAAAATCCTAGAAAATTTCAAAAAATAGCTTATGATAAGCAGGATGTAGGAAAATTAACAAATCCTAAAGAGCTAAACTAAATAAGCCGGAAAAAAGCAAATAAGCACTCGAAATGCTTATTATACTTAAAACTCAAAAAAGGGGTAAAAGGATTTAAAACGCACCTTAGGACGTAAAAGTCCTAAGGGCACAGTGGTTAGCGTGGTGTATGTTGAGTGTTATGAAAGGGTTGAGGGAGGTCGAGGTTGTGAGTTCGAGCCTTGCTCACTCACAATTTCCCTCCTTCCCCTTTTTTTATTTTTGCTAAAACCTAAAAAGCAAAGTTATAAAGCAGATAAAAATAAGCTATTTTTGTAAAATCAACTTTTTTTTAAATCACTAATAAGCTAGTTAACAACTTAAGAATTAGACAGAACATACTTAACCACTTTTTTAACTTTTTCTTTAAAACACAATTATACTAATAAGCTAAAATAATCTCAAACCAAATCAAATAAGCTATGACTAACCTAAAACTCCCCTAATAAGCTAAACTGAACTAGAAATAAGCAAAATGAATAGGCCATAAGCTGAAAAAGAAATCCAAATAAGCACTTATTTAAAAACTGCATACCAAACAGGCAATTAGAAACTTTTGAGCTTAATTTTTAATAAGCGAACAAAACCTTATGAAAATCTGACTTATTTCACCTTAAAGCTCAGCTTGTAAGCTACTTTAAACAATAAACAAAAATCATTTTAAAATTCAAATAAGCACTGAAAAAGTTAAATGAAAAATCTAATGCTGATTTTTTTTATGTTTTTGGATTTTTAAGAATAGATAAAATAAGCTAAATATTGAACTGAATAAGCTATGCTCTACTGTAAATTAATCTAATAAGCTAGATTTAACAGGAATTAAGCTAAATCTACAAGCTATAAGCTAAAAATTCTCAAATAAGCAAGTTATCAAAAACTGTTAACCAAACAGACTGTATAGCACATTTTGAGCTTATTTTTAAACTAACAAAGAAACCTTATGACAATAAGCTCTGCACCTGCTTAAAGCTTGTACTAGAAACTACTAAAAACATCACTTGAAAAGTATTTTTAAATGCAAATGATCAAAGAAAAATCTGGCTGAAAAAGCTATCTACTCTATTTTTTTTTCAAAGTTTAATGAAAAATGACAAAGTGCTTATTTGAGACTTAAAAAATAGATAAATAATTAGCTAATATTTTACTTAATAAGTTTCATACAGATGTCGTTTTTACCCAAATAACTTACTTATGCTAAAATTTATAATTCTAAAACTAATTTTACCTAGTTGAAAATGAACTTGGAAAAAAGGCTTTTTGCCCTGTATTTAGTGTGATGCAGTTTGCACCAAATGTCTAAATCTAAAAAACTATCCTTTAGTGCAGGCAAAATGACTTGTATTCTTCTTCTATAAAAACCAATTAACACAAGATAAGGTCGAGCCATTTTCAATAGCTTCAAACAGACAAGGGGTTAATTTGCCAAGCTCAATGAACAGACCTAATATGATCTTATCTACTATTAACTACTTGATAAATTCAGTATTAAACTCACCAAAACAATTAAATCCATACTTCTTATAAACCCTAAATAATGATTTAAAATGATTTTAAAGACTAAATGTGATCATTCAGTACTAACTTGAGTTAGTACAGCTTGACCCAAACACCCCCTTATTTTCTTTAAATCCATTTTCAGCTTATAAAAATGAGAATTAAAGCTAAAATCTTAGATACCAGATGATGTTTAGCTTAAAACATACCTAATGAATATTTTTCAATTATCAAATAAGCCAGAACAATAAGCTAATGAATTATGCTACTATTTTTGGTTTTTCAAACTGTTTTGTAAAATTAATTAGCAGCTAAGATCTTAGTATTAATATGATAATTATTAAGATTAACCTATATATAATCTACAATAAGCTACTTAAATAGAAATAGCAAGTGCAATGCATTTTTTACGTTAAATGCAGAATTAAGTATAAAAATTTATGACAGAATCTTTCATTAGCCTTAGGCTCTTTAACCAAGGCTTATAAATGCTCTTTTGAGCTATCAACAAGCTCCAATAAGCTGGTGAGGTCCTGGAAGCCCTTCCATTACTAGCTTCCCTTCCATAAAAGCTGAGGTGATTTATAGGGTGGAATTAAGTTGTCAAATAAGATATTATGGCTTTAAGGGACTTAATAACATCAAAGAGAATCTAGCTTAGGTAGTGTAAATAATAGCTTATTAAGAGCTTAAAAGAACAGTTGAGAGCTTATTAAACCATTTTACTTTTAAAGTAAACTGAATCTAACACAGGATTAAAAGTGACTTCAAATTTTGTAAATGAAATATCAATTACAATGCTTTTTAACGAGATTACAAAGACTTAATTGACTATAAACTAGAAAATTACAATAAGCTAAAACTATTTTTACACTACTCGTAAATTAAGCTAGATGATAATGTGAGTGAAGGAGGTCTTGTATTTATAGGCTTGAGAAAAGCTTCTAGTCTTTAACACACGCTCCTGCTTGCTCTGATGTTGACCTTTCAATCATTGCCAATCATTAGATCCATTATCTTAGCCGTTAGATTAAAAATGTGATCACACGGATTGCCAGCGTGGTAATCCTTGTGTCAGAGACCTTGTGCTTCTTTTACACTAAGTTTAGTGTAATTTCCCATCTTTTGGTGTGTTTGTTTGTAGCACGCGTGTCAACCCCTTGAGCCCGTTTGACCAATCACAACCCTTTGGTGACGTTTCGCCTTTGCTGAGTCATTGCTAGGTACTAAGCATCTTTTGGCCAAGTTAATTGCATTTTATCTGAGTAATTTTGAAGATGGTAAATTGGGGAAGACGGTGAAATAGTAACAAACGAGATTTGGCGCCCTTTTCTTCTCTATAACGATTTAATTTGACTCATTTGACCTGGGGTAAAAAGGGATAGGTTGACTTGGGCTCGGGAAGTGTTTTGCGCCATGGTTTTATTTAAAAAGGGTTGGACCGGTTAAGGGTATAAAGGGTAAAAGGTTATATGATTTTAGGAGATAACGACCATTAGTTTCTTAATAAAAGAGGACTAACGGTGTTAGTAATTTATGGTTTTTGGTGAAATTTGATTTAACATTAAGGGTTATTTAGGTATTTTGAAGGTTTTGTCTTTTTGTGGGTTAACAAGGGTTGACTTTGTTGACCATTTGCTAGAAACTCCCGGCTCTTTACACTCTTTCCGTCTCGTATTTGTCCGATTTTGACCATTTTCTTGTGATTTTTGCAATATCCGTACCTACACATCACAAATGACAAAACAAGCAATATACAAGCATAATTTGCAAAATTTGTTCATTTTAAGGCCATTTTTGGTATATAAAGGATATGTGATTTCTCACATATCAGGCTTTCAGTGAAAAACTTTACTTTCTAAAAAAGAAAGGTTAGTTGAATTGAAAAGATTATGCAGAAAAAGATAATACATTTTTCTTGAACCATAGCATTACAATTATTCATCATAACAAGAATCAAGATTACAACTGATCTTAATTAATGTTACATAATTATTTGATTCCTAATGTCTTAGTCTAGTAATTATCAGCAAGAACGTTGAGACGATCGAGAATGTGATTGAGGATGAATCGCATTTCGTAACGAAGGTTGTCGACAACAACTTGGGTGCGTTGGTAATGTTCGCAAAACATTTCATGGGTGAGCATAGGAAAAGGGTTGTTAGACCCTAAGGGCAGAAGATGTGGTGGCAATGGTGGAGAGGAGGCTCTATGGCCGGAAGAGGAGGGGGTTGATTTGCCAAGCGTTTGATTGATTCGAATGATGGTCGAGGTGGAGGAGGATTAGAAGTTCTAGGAGGTAGGTCTTCTAGGGAGTCAAAGAGTTCGTGTGGAGAAGTAGGAGGAGTTAAAAAGATGAGCTCAATGGGGTCCAAGCTTATGGTTAGAGGTGAGGAGTGTTTGGAAGGTTGTGTTGGTGCTGGTAGAGATGACTTTGGGGTGAGCAAAAGTTTGTTTGGTGATATTCTCGGAGTTATGATTGGTGAAAGTGTGGAGAAACATTTGGAGATAATGGAGGAGCCGTTTAGTAATCGGTTGGAGGTGATAGAGCTTGGTATGAAGGCGATGATGGACAAGGGTTGCTAAAGCAATACGGTCAGACACTTATCCTAGCAGTACGTTTAGGGTTCCTTGCAAGTTTATTTTCTTTGTTTGACTTAGGCATTGTTAGTTTACTTGAGAGAGGGATTGTTTTGGAACAAGCTCTTTTTATAGTGTATTTATTTGAATGAATAAATGTTTTACTTGATATTTTGATGAAAATCTAATCATTAGATATGCCTAAAGTCAACTCCTAAAGCCTAAGATCAGATAAAGTGAATTTGGTTGGAATTGGTTGTGGTAAGAGCTTAAAATTCGTATTTGAAAATGCTGCACAGTGTTGCCGGTTCTTCCAGTTCCATTTGTTGAATGGAACCGACTTTGATTTTCAAAGGGACCGGCGATAACAAATGTTGCAGAAAATACTTTCTCGTGTGTGCCTATATGCGACAATGTAGAGGTGAGTAGGGAGGGGGTTATCTAGAATATATTTATATATATAGTATTTATATTTTAGATTTATTATATATATTTATATATTTTTAATTTATATATTTATATATTTTATACTATATATATATATATATATATATATATATATATATATATATGAGATAACCCTAAGTATCCTTGGTTTAATGTTGCTATGATTGAATGTACCCGAAAAATACACATTAATTGTGCATTCCTTTAGCATTCAAAAGGCATGTTATGATGCATGAAAACGTTTTTATTTTTGTATTAACCAATGCAAGAAAATTTTTATTTTGTAAATGTCCTAGTTTGTGAAAATGTTTTAGAAAAAAATTATCTTTCGAGATTTTTATGGAATAAGATTTTCATGATGCAAGTGCATATAGTAGATACGTACTAATAGTAGAATGCTTGAAAATTCTCAAAAGTTTTGAGTTCAAGAAATAAAATCCTAGACTCAGAGAGAAAGAGTGGAGATACATACCTTTGCGTATTTTTAGGTGTTGGGTTTTCATTGTGACAGAGGACCTTGTCCTAAGAAGGTTAAAATGGTTCTCTTTTGGGGGGTTTAGTTAGGAAGACCGGATATGTTGTCCCTCGAGTGGAGGACCTTCTCCAAGGTATTTGGGCACCTTTAGCCGGTCCCAAACCGGCTGATATGACCGAAGCAAAATATAACTCACAAGATGAAAAAGCGTATTCCACTATTTTGCTATCTTTATCGGATAAGGTTCTATACGAGGTTGCTGACGAGGAAACGGCTGCCGGTGTGTGAAAGAAGTATAACAACCCGTAATTTTCCAGTATTTCATCAATGTAATATCTACTACTTTATTAAGTACAACTTTTCACGGGAATAAATTTTTTGTTTCATTCCATTTCATTACGTTTCATAGTTTACATTTTTAAAGTAAACGAGCTCACGCAACTTACCTATGGCAATCATATCTTTATATATGTCAAGAAAACATCATAACATATCAAGTAAATATTTTAATATCATTATTACAAAGTACATTACTCATATAATGTACCATTCGCAACGTTATATCAAGACGGGCTTTAAACCATTATCGTATACCTCTAAACCCTAATTATTCTACTCATAAGCTCTCATACATATTTTTACACTCAAAACCCTAATTCAAAACCTTAAACCCTAAAACCGAGCCAGTTTCTAAACCAAGACCCGTTTCATCGTTTTTATCCATTGTAAACCTAAACCAATAATCAAATAAGTTGTAATAACATTAATTACAACATTATCAATCACATTCCATCATCATTTCACCATATTAACAACAATGTACAAGAAATAAATATAGAAACCCTAATTGAACCCTAGTTTGAACTTTTGACCTGTTTACTCATTTTCTACCCATTTTAACCCAAACCACCTATCAACTTTTGATTATAATCCTTAATACAAGTCTTGTGAACATATATATATCATTACAAATCAAATGTACATGAATTACAAGCTTGAAAACCCTAATTGAGCCCTAAAGTACCCGAAACCCAAAACCTTTGCAATTTGACCCATTTTGAAAGTATTTTTAGCATTCAAGCACCTTGATGATGCACCTACTTGAAGTGCAAGCTGCTTACAAGAACCTCTCTTAAATATCTAGTTCATTTCTTGGCTAAGAAAGCAACCACATCACCTCTTTGTCTCTCTTTTTAGCCGCGACATCAAAAGGGCAAGCCAACACACCAAAGCTAGTTTCTAGCTGATGCAACTCATCATATAGCCTCTACTCATCACCCTCTAGACTTCATACATGTCCTCACCTGATCACAAAGCCTCCCTTGGACTCCAAGCTCATTTTAAGTATAAATAGAGCCATAAACTCTTCATTTGAACTCACCCCCCACTTCCTCCTCTATAACCCATTTATAGCAGCAATAATTTGCTCAAGAAGATCCTAAGAGGTCCTAAGAAGTCTCAAGAACAGAAGTGAAGCAAAAGAAACCAAGAAAAGAAGCCCGGGAGTCGTTATTCTAGGCGTACGAAGCTAAAAGTCCCGATTTTGACCCGTTTTCAAGCTATAAGCTCAAACCCAGGTTCTGGATGTTCCACTTCTGCTCCTACACTCTTATAATGTTCATATGATCCTAAATAAACTCTTGTTAAAGTTTTATAACTCAATTCATGCTCATTTTCCATTTTGATCCAAAACCGTACACTCGAAACCCTAATTTCATGTTTTTCTTAAAACTAAATGTTTTAATGGATAGAATCTATCCTAACATGCTTAACTAGTGTTAATATAATCACTTTATTGATTATTGAAGGAATTTGAACTTAAAACTCGCATGTTTACATTTTAAAACCCTAATTTGACCCGTTTTGCTTCCTAGCTTAACGAATTGTTATTTTAAACTTGCGTTGCGTTAAATCTTCATATTTTGGCTTATATTAATAAGCTATAACATGCAAATATCATTTAGAAACTTAAAATAAGCTTGCATAACATTTTGGACTTGTTTTGCAAAAGTATTCCATGCAAGGGGTATATATCGTAACTTTCTGAAACTTATAACTAAAAGGACTGAATATGTCATTTTATCAAAGTTATAACTATAGGGATCTATTATGTCACTTTCCAAAGTGCAAGGTTAACTTTGTACATCTTTTAAACTTGAAGGACCAAACTCGTAAAAGTGCAAACTCCAAGGGTATATTTTGCCACTTTTCAAACTCAAGGGTCTAAAATGTAACATTTTGAAAAAGTAATAAACACAAGTTCAGAAATACTAAAAGACATAACTTTAATTAACGCTTGTCGTGCTTATCATTTCCAGATATTGATCAAAACGCTTAAAACCGATTATATCGTATCACAATACTAAGGAGCTTCAATATTTAAGAGTCTCATCTTGGTATTACATTTTGACTTGATTGTTTGGGTATAACGATTTAAATTGCCTTAGCTCCACAAACAGTTTACTGAATGACCTCATGAATTATGATGTCCCAACGGAGATACAAATAAATCCATATTCTCGCAATCAAACTTATACAATATTAAACTCTAAGAAGCAAAGTTTACAAGACATAACTTTAATTAACGCTTGACGTGCTTATCATTTCCAGATATTGATGAAAACGTTTAAAACTGATTATATCGTATCACAATACTAGGGAGCTTCATATTAAGGGGTTTCATCTTGGTATTACGTTCTGACTGAGTTGTTGGGTTTACGATTTAAAGTGCCATAGCTCCTCAAACGTTTACTGAATGACTTCTGAAATATGATGGCCCGAACAGTGGTACAATAATTCCAAACTCTCCAATCAAACTTATAACAATATTAAACTCTCAAAATCAGAGTTCTAGAGTACAATATTCATAAGACTCGACATATTATCCCAGGTTACGTAACAAAGCTGCTTTCTTTCAAGTTGATATACTTTCCGCCCGAGTAGATAACGTCGTACTATCGTACAAACGCCTTTCCTATGATATACTTTTGCCGTTAATCAGATTTCCCTGTTAAGGTGAAGTTCATAACCTCGTCTTTACTTATTCACATGTTTTATAAACCCGCGAGGGGGATACATGCTTGTTACAAACTCTTTTACATACTCGTTTATCTTATAACAATGTGATTACTTTTCAAAGACTTAATGAATTCATAACCCCACATTTCAATCTTTTGAATACTTTATAAACTGGTGATACCTGATATAAACCATGAATGCAAGTGTTTTTCCAACTGTATGCTATCCAGATATATTATTACCTAAGTAGCTTCCAGTGCCATTATTTCCATATCATGAATCATTAATTACTTGCATTGCGAGTGAACGCGAATATTGTGAATAGATCTATTGGGGGTGACGGCTCCCGTTTGTATACCCATGCTTGGGGTAGCCAAACGCACTATATTTGTCCTAATAGGTAACCTTGGCAAGTTACCTTTTCCACGGGGACATCTGTCCCTAACCAATATCACTACGGTGATCTTCCCTGTTAATGTATTGATGTCATGAGCTTAGATGCAATAATAATGTTACCATTTTTCCATGATAATTGTATTCGTTGCAATTATTACCATTATAGTGACTTGCATTCAACCATATAATATTCAACTGTTTTCCATGATAATACTGTTCTCTATAATAATACTGATCTCCATGATAATTATCCCAGTAATGCCAATATTTCCATTATAACTTGTATTCAACTATTACATTTCAAACCTATGAATTTCACTCAACCTTTGTGTTGACCCTTTTTATGCATGTTTATCTCAGGTAATTGAGCAACTTATGGCATGGAGTGGCATGGACTTGAAGATGGCTAAAACTTGTTATCATTCACATTTTATGTTTCTAGATTTTGGGACCTGCCTTTGTAAAACTCTGATTTGAAATGAATGATAACATATCTTTTGAATAAACGTCTCTTTTGGGTCGTTTTCTATGATTATGATTGTTGTATCCATGAAGTAATACCCCAAATTAACTTCCGCTGCTATATTATCAACATGGGGGTGTTACAACTAAGGCTTGTTTCATCCATAAAGCTTGTTGGCAAGTTTTTCTGGCGGAAACATATTCGGATTTGGTGGTGGAAATGGCTAGGGCGGTTTGCTTCTTGGAGAACCACGATGTGAGACAACTAACCATGAATGTGCACACACCGCTTGTGCTTTTGTGGTCGACATAGTCTCCCGCATGATCGGAGTTGGCATAAACAATGGTTTCTACTCCCGTTCCTTTGTGATACCATAATCCTAAATGAGTTGTTCCCTTAATGTATCTAAAGATCCTTTTTACTGCTTCTAGATGAGAGATTTTAGGAATTTCTTGAAAATAGGCGCATAGACAAACACTAAACATGATGTCCGACCGACTAGCCGTTAGGTAGAGAAGACTACGAATCATGCCACAATACTTTGTGTTGTCAACGGATTCCCCGTCTTCATCCCTGGTGAGTTTGGTTTCGGATGACATATGACTTTGGAGGTGGACTTTCGTTGAATCTCACATTTAGAGATTCTTTGACCCTTATAGTTTCTTTATTAAGAATTACATATGCTTTACTATTAATGGAGTAATCAAGAAATATGCCTTTGGTAGATTTAGGGTTAAATTTGGTGAGATAGTCCTTGGTATTAAGAATGAAACATTTGCTACCGAAAACCTTAAAATATTCTAAGGAAGACTTTTTACCTTTGAAAAGCTCATAAGAAGTTTTCCTAGGAAAGGTCTAATTAAGATCCTATTCAAGATATATGTGAAGGTGTCGACGGCATTACACCAAAACTTTTGAGAGATTGATTGTTCATTAAGCATGGATCTACTCATTTCTTGTAAAGTACGGTTTTTACGTTCAACTACCCCATTTGATTGTGGAGTACGAGGAGCCAAAAAGTTGTGAGTGATACCATTAGCATCACAATTTACTCAAAATTGTACTTCATTATCAAATTCCCGACCATGATCCGTGCGGATTAAAATAATAGGGCAACCCTTTTGTACTTGTATCTTTTTACTCAAAATTTCAAAGTAGTCAAAAGCTTCATTTTTGTGTTTTAAAAATCTTATCCAAGTGTATCTTGAGTAGTCATCGACAATGTACAAAGTGTAGAAGTTACCTCCGTAACTTTGGATAGCCGATGGTCCAAACAAGTCCATATGAAGAAGTTCTAGACGCTTAGTTTTTGAAACCATGTTTTTAGCCTTATGGCTTGTGTGTACTTATTTTCCAATGTTGCAAGCGTCACAAAAATGATTTTCAAAATTTAGTCTAGGCAAGTTCCTAACAAGCTCTTTAGATGATAGCGATTAAATAAGTCGCATGTTGGCGTGACCCAATCTTCGATGCCATAAGGTCGAAGTATCATCTATAGATGTTAGACAAAGACTATCTTTGGGAGAGTTTCCCACTTTTATTATATAAAGACCATTTTTCCTAATCCTTCTTCCTATGGTAATTTCGTCTTTAAGTATTTCACTACCAGTTTCACTAAATAGTACTTTACATTTTTTATCACATATTTGTCCTATACTAAGTAGGTTAAAGCTAAGATTTTCTACATGGCTAACATCATGGATAGTAAGAGAGTTATGAAAGATTGTACCTTTTCTGATTATTTTGCTTTTAGTGTTACTTCCAAACACTACATTACCTTCGTCTATGGCCTTATAGGATGAGATGAGATATTTGTTTCCTGTCATATGCCTTAAACATCCACTGTCTTTGATCTATTAATCTGGTTCTAGCTTGAATTTAATTCGAACCTATAATCACAAAACAACTCAAGCATTTGGTCCCTAATATCTCATGGGTCCGTTAGCATTATACATGCCGTTTGGTTGGTTCATGTATAGGTATGGAGGGCAAGAACCCCATGGACCAAAGTTGAGGGTTTGAAACTGATAGCCTTGTTGAGTTGAATAATCCCAACCAACTTGATGGTAATCTCTTTTTGGATATAGTATGTTAGTTCTTCTATGGAGTGGTTTAGGATGTGTTTGGATTTTACTTTTTCCAAGTCCTTGACCAAGTTTAAGGATTGGTGCTTGTTTTACATTCTTCACAGAAGTGTTTGACAATGGTTTTCTAGTTATTTGTATGAAATTATATTTCTTTACTATGTTAGGTTCCAAAGTTTAAGTACTTTTTGCAGAGAGCCAATTCTGTTCGATTGAACTAGCCGGTTCTCTTGCAGAGGGAACCGGCAATGCCGGTTCTATAGTAAACATTTCTTTGTCTACAGGACCTGACTTTTTGGTTTTTGTGTTGCTAGTAGAGGCTATGTCTTCTGTGAATCCAATCCCATGCTTATCTTTTTGTGTTTTTTGTTTTTTCAAGCATTTCTTGCAAAAAGATACTACTACTTTCGAAACTAGCTAGTTTTAATGATGGTGAGCTAATTTTAGATTGGAGGCATCACATGATTCACATTAAAGACATGCTTCTTTGTTTATTTCTAGTTGTTCTACCCTTTTTCTAAGGTCACACAATTTGTTTCTTACCAATTCATTTTTAGCCCTTAGGTGTTTGTTTTTGTTTATTATCCTAAAACTAATTTTGCATAACTTGTTATACTTATTTTGTAATGATTCACTATCCAAAGATGAACTACTATAGTAGGGAGTGTCATAGAGTACCTCATTGTTGTCAAGTGCCATGAGACAGATTTCTTCCTTCTTAGAGTCATCTTCACTATCTCTCAAACATCCAACAACGAATGCCTTTTGATCATTGTAGGAGTGTTTGGGACAATCACTTATGAAGTGATTTGAATCTCCACACTTGAAGCATCTACGATCTTCTTTCTCCTTTTTGTCTTCCTTGATCTTCCAGAAGTTCTTTTTGTCGTCATGAGGTTGGCGGACAAATTTTCATCTTCTTTTAAAGAACTTTTTGAAATCTCTTACGACCATTGCATATTCTTCATCGTCACTCTCCGAACAAGATATTTCTTCATCACTTGAGAATTTTCTTGCCTTGAGTGCTAGTGACTTGTATTTTCTTTCTTGACTTTGGAGATCTCCGAGTCCTTTTCAAGCACTACCTCATAGACTTTTAGGTTGCCGATGAGCTCATCTAGAGGTAATGTTGATAAGTCTTTGGATTCTTCTATTGCAGTCACCTTTGCACGCCACTTGGTGGGAGAGTGCCCTTAGAAATTTTCTAACATGATTACGACTTGAAAAAGATTCATCAAGTGCTTTTAAAGATGTAATAATAGTATTAAATCTAGCAAAAGCACAATCAATAGTTTCATCATCGGAAATAACAAATTCTTTATATTTTTGGACAAATAAGTGTATTTTGTTATCTTTAACTTGATTATTACCTTGATGAGTAATAATTAGTGAGTTCCAAACATCTTTAGCCGTATTACACATGAAAATTCTTTCATATTCCTTTTTGGGAAAAAAGCATTATATAAAACCATTTTTGCTTCATCGTTTTTGGAAATCATTTTCTTATGACTTTCTTCATATTTCTCATAAGGATTGGTTTCATCCTTACCATCCTTGTTTGTAATGGTAGGTTTATAGTTCCGATAAACTATAATGTGCCAAAGATCAATATCCTTAGACTTCACATAAGTTTTAAAATGGTTTTTCTAATATATAAAGCAATTAGCCTCAAAGAGAGGTGGTCATTGCATAGATTGACCTTTTTTATAGTTTTTTGAATCCATTATCGTTTTAAAGAGTTAAAATACAATATATTTTAAAAACTTTGGTAACCTAACTCTTGATGCTAATTGTGAAAAACTAAAGGGGGGACAAGAATTAAATCAAGCAAACCCTAACAAACATAATCAAATATGATCCGTTTACTCGTTTCACCCATTTTAAACCCGAACCACCTATCAATTCTTGTTAGTAACTCTTAGACCAAGTCTTGTGAACATATATCTATCATTATATCACAAGAGTACTCGAAATCCAATCCAAATACCCTAGTTCGTGCCCTTATGAACCCGTGAACACTTTTCTTGCAGTTTGATCCATTTTAAAAGTTAATATTGCAAACAAGCACCTTGATGATCATGCTACTTCTCTTCTAAGCAGCTTACCAAGCTACTTCAACCATTTCTTGGCTTGAAAAGAAGCCACATCTCCTCCCTTGCTCCTTAAGTCTTGCCATGTCTAAAACCACCATAAACCACCCTCCACATCATCTCTCTAACATCCTAGACCCTCCATATCACCCTTGTAGACTCCCTAACTCAGCTACTACAAAAATATGACACCTTATTGCTTAAACTTGGCCACCAAGTTCCAAAATAGGTATAAATATGGGCGAACACCCCTCATTCTTACTCATCCCCCACATCTTCTTCTATAACCCACAATTAGCAGAAATCTCTGATCAAGAAGTTCTTAGAGGTCCCAAGGAATAATAATCAAGAAAAAAGATTGAAGCATTGAAGCCACATTAGTGGATTATTATAGGCATAGAAGCTTTTAAAAAAGTCCCAATTTCGACCCTTTTCCAAGCTATTATAAAGCTCAAAAATAGGTTTCATAAGCTCAAATTCATTTTCATACCCTTATAATATTCATATTATTTGCTTAAATCATATATTTAAAGTTTTGTACTCAAAACATATGGTTTTTCCTTTTTTATCCAAACCGGCTTATAAAACCCTTAATTTTGGGTTTTTTCATTATCTAAAAGTTATTGTGCGCCTAATGTTTGTTAATAATCTATCCTACATGCTTAATTAATGTTAATTATAACAAACTTAGTGATTTTGAAGAAATTTGGATAAATACCTACGCGTTTTCATTTGCAAAAACCCTAAATTCGACCCCGTTTTGATTTTCGCTTAAACGAATCATTATTTAAAATAATTTCGTTGCGTTAATCTTCATATTTTAGCTTTTATTAATAAGCTATAACCTGAAAATGTCTTTTGGAATGTTTTTAAAATAAGCTTGCATGGCAATTCAGACTTGTTTTGTTAACGTTATCCATGCAAGGGGTATATATCGGTAACTTTCTAAAATTTATTAACAAAAAGGACTAAAATGTCATTTTTATCAAAGTTTAGAACTTAAGGGTCTATTCTGTCACTTTCCAAAGGGCAGGTTACTTTGTACATCTTTTAAAACTAGAAGGGCCAAACTCGTAAAGTGCAAACTCAAGGTATATTTTGCCATTTTTTGTTTTAAGGGTCTAAAATGTAACATTTTGAAAAAGTATAAAAATGTGTTCAAAACCTTATAAGACATAACTTTAATTAACGCTTGACGTGCAATTTTATACCAACTTATCCCGGGCGACATGTCGCCCGGGAAAACTTCTTCGAACTTTGACTAAAAAGTCTATCAGAATTCGTGCCACGTCGGACAGACTTTTGTCGTTTAGTGGGTTTTCCCGGGCGACAAATGTCGCCCGGGAAACCTTCGTCACCTGTTCTACTTTTTCTTGTAGTGTATGTTCTTACTCGGGGTTTTCTCTTAATGGGTATGCCATCACTATTATGGTTTTGAGATCTCCATTTCAAGAATACATTATTAGAATTGACTTGTAGAACTTTATAATCCGGTCGATCTCTAGCATGTGTATCTTATCCAAAACTAGTCATTTGGAAACTAATCATATATAGGGTGTAATTGATACCTGAAGTCAAGAATGGATCATGTATGATGAATAAAGATGAAAAAACAACAAATCTATAAGATTTTTTTTAACTAAATTTAAAACGGTTTCCATCAAAACATGCATGTTTGCTAGTTAAACTAAACAAAGCAAAAAATTAACACTTCGTGTAAGTTTTCAAACACTTTATATGTTAAACTAAACAAAGCAAAAAAAAGTTATTCATGTAAGTTTTCAAATTTTGTTTTGCGGGTTGAACAAAGACTTTGGAAAAACAACATTTTTCACCTTTTTCTAATTACATGTAATTCATATACACCATTGTATATAAACTAGCAGCATTTTCTTCGGTTAAACGATATGGGATAAAAGATTGATAGGAGGAATCAAAGCAACAAATTACATACTTAAGTTGGTTACTTTCATTTTCTTCATTAAATAATCGTAAACTTTAACTAATAATCTACAAAAGATATATATGGATACATTCATTTAAGTTTTGTCATATACAATGTTGGATAATTAAGTATCTTGTATAGCAGTCATAACGATCCAAATTGGCATCACTAGGTGCAAGATTGATATGAAAGGGTAATGAATGTAATGTTGGATTGTGTGAGTTTAATTAGCTCAAACACGACTAGAAGTGTGTGAGCCTATTGGGGACACACACGAAAAACATTTAGAGTGCGTTGTTTACTTCACGTTATGTTTCTAAGTAAACCATTTGGACATAAAGTGACCAAGACAAAATCCTTTGGGTACCTTGTCTTATGGCCGGCTGTAGAAGGCATAAGAAGGTTCTTGGGAGTGTCTTGGTTCTTTGTATCTAGGTGATAAGGAGTAGGGAGGAAGGGATAAGGGTTAAAGGTGGTATGATAAGGTTTAATTCAAGAAGTTTATTCTTATCACTCTTAGGGTTGAAGGGTTATATAAACCCCTCTCCCTCACTCCTTTACTCGTCCCATATAAGATACAACACACCAAATAGCTGCTGTGATCTCCTCTCAACTCCAAACAGTCGAAATCAAAACCCTTATCAAAGCAGTTTTGTATTTCGGTTCACCCTATTCCTTCTTGATCATTTTCGGTTGATTGTTTCAAGGCTTTCCAAGTGTGGTTTGATCCTAGGTCTGAATCAGAAGGTGTTTAACATTGGTTTACAGGTTGTCAAGGAGTGACAATCATTAGTTTCAATTAGGGTTTTGTTTTGGTGAAAATCGGTTGTTTCTGCCCTAATTCGGTTACAACCGAATTCGGTTAAAACCCTAATTCTTCCATCTGTATTTCGGTTCAAGGTTTAGGGCTTGGATTTGTTATTTAATTCAGGTGGTTTTGGATACAAAGGTTGTATTGGTTTATATGTGAAGTTGGACTAGCATCCGGGCGTGCTTGTTGGACGTGTTTGTGTGAGCACTCGTAGAGGTGACCACTTAGTCACTTGTTTCATAATCATTTGATGTTGTCTACAAGGGTATGTATTCTATTTACCCTTTTTCATTCCTTTTGTGTTTATGTATGTTAATTGTTTATACTAGACTAGATCAATATCCGCTGCGTACTCGTAAGAGTTAATGGTTAACTTGATTGTTAGATTCCAACAGTGGCATCACGAGTCAACTCGTTTAGTATTTATGTATTACATACGATTTAAACACGCTAGGGTTGCATGAAATTAGTTTATTTATTGTTTATTGAAAATTATGGCAACGACATGCAATCCTTGCTATAAATAATGTATAACCAACCTAGAATCAACACATATGTTATTCTAATAAAAAAGAAGAATAGATCATAAATTAAATGTTAATTAAGCTGTCATGATTATTATATTCTTGTTTAATCTCAGCTATAAGACTCACGCAATCATATTATATGATGGATGTGGCGATCTATGCACTTTAGCAGAAAACCTAGTGAGAGTCTTATGGTTCTCCAATTAGGGAAGACTCTTTTGAGAACACGAGGCATTATGTGATTTACTTCTTTCATTATAAGAGTTTGTTTCTCAATATTAATCCATTTTTTGTCTGTTTTGATTGCTTATATGTGGTATGCCATGTGATGAATCAATATTTGCATATGAGACTTTATAAAACTCTTGAAAACGGACTTACAACTTATAGAGAAACTTGGATTAAAACATGTCTAATATTACACACGTAATTTTACTCCTTGTGACCAGTTATCTGTTATTTGTGAAACCGGGGGTTTTGGACAAATTAATATGGACATTAAACTATGAAATTTGATTTATTGTGAAGCTTTAGTTTTACATGCGCAATATGGGGTTGAATTGATCTTTAATTTTATCCCGCCCCACTACATGCTTCGGCATATGAGGGAATTATTGGAATTACATGTGTCTTCGAACCAAGTAGGAGTACAATATAAGGTTTGATCAATTTGTAATCCTACTATATTGGCAACAATAAAACTAATGTTAACAAAAGGGTTTCTTAACATACAATAGCATCATTAGTCAATTGGAAGTACGGCTCACCCATTATGGACAAACTATAAGAGAAGTTTAAGGCGGGTTGAAGTAAGATTCCCCAAATGAAGTCAGGTTTTTAATACGCTTCGTGCTGACGTGTTTCTCCGCTTCTTTGTGAGTCCATAATGGAGCTACCGAGAACATTTGACAAAATGATGTCTATACCAAAAAGGTTAACAAAATGTTTTCTTAACTTTGTGCTACAAGATGTTTTGCATGCTTCTTGTACACAACTTTGTCACATTTATGTGTATACCCTTATATGAAGTTTTAAGTCTATGCCAGCCAAACCTAGAACACGTGCCTTTGGCTTGACTTCTCTGGTCAGACCTAAGGGCCTTGCCAAACCCATGGCGAATTTTTTTCATAGGTCAGACCTATATTAATTTTCGCACGTTCTGTTTTGGTGGACTTAAATCGAGTTTCCTGGTCAGACCTCGGACCCGAGGCATAAGATGAGACCAAATATGCTTTTGACATTACTATAAGAGTTACTAATGTCATTAGTCTCATAAATCTAAGAGTTGCATTCCATGCAATTAACGCTCGTCGCTTACCTCTTGCCCTACTTGTTTACACGTTGGTCAGACCTTCTGTAATAAGTGGGAGGTCAAGTTGGATCTTAGTCTTATTAGTAATTAATTGGGTAGTTAATTCTTTTAAGAATTTAATTATCGACAATACTAATATTTGAACTTTTTTCTAATTGTAGATGACAACCTCGTCAGCTAACAATTCGGTCTTCAGGGGCTTCTTCGAGAAGCAAAAACTGACTGGACCCAACTTTATTGATTGGTATCGACAACTTAGGATTGTACTATCAATTGAGGATAAGTTGAATTACCTAGAGCAGCCACTTCCTCCTGTTCCTGTAGCTCTAGAGGGTCAGCAAGTTGCTCCTGAAATCATTGCAGCTCATACTGCTTGGATTAAAGGATCAAAAGAGATAGCTGGACTCATGCTCATGACTATGGAGCCAGAGATCCAAAGAAATCTGGAAAACCTTCATGCTTATGAGATGTTACAGGAATTAAAAACTCTGTTTGCCCAGCAAGCAGAGCAGGAGCTTCTTCAGACTACGCGAGATTTTCACTCTTGCAAGCAGGAAGAAGGGCAGTCAGTTAGCTCGTATGTTCTGAAAATGAAGGGCTATATTGACAATCTAGAGCGTTTGGGGCACCCCGTGACACTTGGCCTTGCTGTGAGTCTGATTTTAATCGGTCTACGCAAGGAATTTGATGGGTTTGTGCAGAATTATAACATGCATAGCCTGGGGAAGACAGTTAATGAGTTGCATGCTATGCTAAAGCTCCATGAGCAAACTCTAACTCTGCCCAAGAACAACGCTCCTGCTCTTCATGCTATTCGAGCAGGTAAAGTCCAGAAAGGTAAAAAGCATAAAAAACCGCAACCCCAAATGGCTGCTAGGGGACAAAATCAAGGGAATGGGAAAAATAAGCACGCTTATGCTCCCAAGCCCAAGATTCCCCCTCCACCCAAGAGGGAAGATCCCGCAAAGGACTCAATCTGTCATGAGTGTGGTGAGACAGGACACTGGAAGAGGAACTATCCTCAGTATTTAGCCGAGTTGCTGAAGAAGAAAAAGAACGCAACCTTTGGAGCTGGTGGTTCAGGTATCTTCACTATAGAACTTAATACTTTCCTTAATAGATCATGGATCTATGACACTGGTTGTGGTACTCATATTTGGAATACAACGCAGGGGATAACGGCAAGTAGGAAACTGAAGCCGGGGGCTCTTAGCTTGTACGTGGGCAATGGTCAACATGAAGCTGTTGAAGCAATTGGCTTTTTTTATTTATGTTCCCGAGTGTATTAGAGATTGTTTTGAACAATTGTCATTATGCTTCCTCTATTACTAGATGAGTAATTTTTGTTTCCCGTTTGTACGAAGATGGTTTTATTAACCGCTTCATGAATAATATAATTCAAGTTTCTAGGAATAACATGGTTTATTTTAGTGCTATCCCAAAGGATGGTATTTTTGAAATTGATTTGTCTAATTTTTATGCAAATGAAAGTTCAATATATACTGTAAGCAACAAAAGAGTCAAGATAGAGTTAGACTCTGCTCTCTTGTGGCATTGTCGTCTTAGACACATTAGCAAGAAACGCATTGAAAAGTTGCAACACGATTGACTTCTCAATTCAACTGACCTTAGGGCTTTTGAAAAATGTGTCCCTTGTATGTCTGGAAAGATAGCAAGGAAACCTTACACACATCAACTGGAAAAGGAAAAAGACTTACTTGGACTAATACACACCGATGTATGTGGCGCATTTAAGATCATGTCAAGACAAGGAGCAAACTACTTCGTCACTTTCACTGATGACTTTAGTCGTTATGGTTATGTTTACTTGTTAAAGCATAAACATAAAGTTTTTGAAACTTTCAAAGTGTTTCAAAAGGAAATAGAAAATCAACTCGGCAAGACCATAAAATCGCTATGTTATGATCGTGGGGGCGAATATATGAGTCAAGAGTTTTTGGATCATCTGAAGGATTATGGGATTATCGCCCATCGTACTCCTCCTTACACTCTACAACACAATGGTGTGTCGGAGAGGAGAAACAGAACCCTACTAGATATGGTTCGATCTATGATGAGTCAAACAACTCTTCCAAAGTCCTTTTGGGATTATGCTCTTGAGACTGCTGCACGCATTCTCAATATGGTTCCAACTAAGAAGCTTGAAAAAACACCATACGAAGTATGGCATGGGCATGCCCCTAAGTTGTTTTACTTAAAAGTCCAGGGTTGTGTCGCACTTGTTAAGCGAGATACTCTTACCAAGCCTGACAAGTTAGAACCCAGGTCTATTAAGTGTATCTTCATAGGATACCCCAAAGGAAACAATAGGTTATTCTTTCTACTACCCACCCGAGAACAAAGTACTTGTTGCTCGAAATGCTGAATTCCTAAAGAATAGTCTTATAAATCAAGAAGCAAGTTGGAGTCTAGAGGATCTTGAAATTATTTAAGAAGAAGATACGCATCCTTCTATAAATACTAGCTTAAATCATGAAGAGGATGATCTAGAAATTAATGAACCTCAAAGTGATATCATTCCTATTCGTAGGTCCACAAGGACACGACGTCCTACAGATCATATGTGTTTATACATCGATGCTGAGGAACATGAGTTAGGGGATCTTGGTGAACCCGCTAACTATAAAGTTGCATTGTTAGACTCTGAGTCTGATAAATGGCTGAATGCTATAAATGTGGAAATGTAATCCATGAAAGACAACGAAGTTTAGGACTTAGTTGAACTTCCTCCTAACGGAAAGACCGTTGGTAGCAAGTGGCTCTTCAAGAAGAAGACCAACATGGATGGAGCTGTACACACCTATAAAGCTCGTCTTGTGGCGAAGGGCTATACTCAAACCCTAGGGATTGATTATGAGGAAATCTTCTCTCTTGTTGCAGACATTAGAGCTATTTGGATTCTTATAGTTATAGCCGCATTTTATGACTATGAGATTTGGCAAATGGATGTCAAAACTGCCTTCCTCAATGGATATCTCTCTGAAGAGGTGCACATGGAGCAACCTGAAGGTTTTGTCAATCCAAAATATCCAAACCGAGTATGCAAGGTGAATCGTTTCATTTATGAGATTAAGCAAGCATCAAGGCAATGGAATAAACGATTTGGTGATGAAATAAAGAAATTTGGTTTCACTCAAAATCGTGATGAGCCATGTGTATATCTTAAAGCTAGTGGGAGTAATGTCACTTTCCTAATCTTGTATGTCGATGACATATTAATCATGGGAAACAGCATTCCAATGTTACAAGATGTAAAATCCTACCTTGGAAGATGTTTTGCTATGAAAGATTTAGGTGAAGCTGCATATATTCTTGGAATCAAGATCTACAGAGATAGATCACGACGGTTGATTGGCTTATGTCAAAGTGCTTATATCGAGAAAATCTTAAAGCGATTTCACATGGAGAATTCCAAACGTGGAAGTATCCCCATGCAAGAAAAGCTTAGATTGAGTAAATCACAAGGTGCCTCTACACCTGCTGAGTTGAAGCGCATGCAAAATGTTCCATATGCCTCGGCTGTGGGTTCTATTATGTATGTTGTGAGATGTACTCGCCCTGATGTTGCGTTCGCTCAGAACATAACAAGCCGATTTCAACAGAATCCAGGTGATCTTCACTAGACTACTGTTAAGAACATTCTGAAGTATCTCAAGAATACTAAGGACATGTTTTTAGTTTACGGAGGTGATCTAAAACGAGAGCTCAGTGTTTCTTGCTACACTGATGCTGGATATTTGACGGATGCTCATGACCTCAAGTCTCAGACTGGATATGTGTTCGTTTTGAATGGAGGTGTTGTTGATTGGAAGAGTGCCAAACAAAGCATTTTCGCTACTTCATCTGCAGAAGCTGAGTATATTGCTGCCTATGATGCTTCTAAGGAAGCCGTTTGGGTTAGGAAATTCATTTTTGGGCTTGGTGTGGTACCCACAATTGAAGAACCCATAAACATGTATTGTGATAATACTGGAGCAATTGCCATAGCCAAAGAATCTGGAATCACTAAAGGTGCTAGACATTTCCGAGCCAAAGTTCACTACCTTCGTGAAGTTATTGAATTTGGTGACATAAAGTTAGAAAAAGTTCACACAGATGACAACTTAGCTGATCCGTTTACAAAAGCGTTGGCTTTTCCAAAGCATTCAGAACATACTAGGAATATTGGAATGCTTCCAGCTAGTAGTCTCATGTAAATCTGTGTTTATTAGTTATTTGGATAATTGGGATTGTAAGACAATTTTATTTTCTGATGAATAAAGATACGAGGTATTTGTTTTCATTCATATAATAATTGTTTATCCTATATTTGCATATTTAATCCTTGAATGATTTATCATTCTAAATATGTCCATTACCGGTTAACAGTATGGGAGTATTGTTACATAAGGTAAATGTGAGTGTTGGCTATATTCGTTGAATATGTGGACGGTTCCCGCCAAACTCATATGTTACTCACAAGGGATGCGTATTGGACACCCCAACCTTCGAAAATTACTTTATGGATCCGTTGTCATAAGTAAAATTTCGATAATGGTTAGTTAAGTTATCCTTAGACTTGAGAATACAAACAAGTTATGGTATGTGTGGATATCATTTTTTAATTCCATGTCAAACGATGTCTTGAAAATGATAGTTATAAAGACTATTATTGGAACTGATGTGAAGCAGCATTCACAACACTTATATTCAAGAAAGAATTTGTTCCTCCAATTGATATGTACAGTATGATAGCATTGGTGCCTCTCCAGAATTAATCAGATTATTGTTTGGCCAAACCCAAAGGGTAATACAAGATGATTCTTGATTACATTTGGTATATCTGTATTAAATTCTATAACGAGAATCTAAATAGTTAAACAATATGGAATGAGTTAGGATCCATATCTATGGTTTAACGGTATTTGAACAAAGGGATGCTTATAGCAAGAGATAAAATAACCATGCTACTGAGAATGTTTATGAAACTTGATCTCAGACACTTCTAGTTTTAAAAACGAATGTGAGTGTTGCTAGACGTTTCCGTCGTTAGTGTATGGGCTATTTGCTACTCCAACTCCCAAGTGGGAGCTGTTGGATTGTGTGAGTTGGATAAGCTCAAACACGACTAGAAGTGTGTGAGCCTATTGGGGACACACACGAAAAACATTTAGAGTGCGTTGTTTACTTCACGTTATGTTTCTAAGTAAACCATTTGGACATAAAGTGACTAAGACAAAATCCTTTGGGTACCTTGTCTTATGGCCGGCTGTAGAAGGCATAAGAAGGTTCTTGGGAGTATCTTGGTTCTTTGTATCTAGGTGATAAGGAGTAGGGAGGAAGGAATAAGGGTTAAAGGTGGTATGATAAGGTTTAAACTCAAGAAGTTTATTCTTATCACTCTTAGGGTTGAAGGGTTATATAAACCCCTCTCCCTCACTCCTATTCCTTCTTGATCATTTTTGGTTGATTGTTTCAAGGCTTTCCAAGTGTGGTTTGATACTAGGTCTGAATCAGAAGGTGTTTGCCAAGGAGTGACAATCATTAGTTTCAATTAGGGTTTTGTTTTGGTAAAAATCGGTTGTTTCTGCCCTAATTCGGTTACAACCGAATTCGGTTAAAACCCTAATTCTTCCATCTGTATTTCGGTTCAAGGTTTAGGGCTTGGATTTGTTATTTAATTCAGGTAGTTTTGGATACAAAGGTTGTATTGGTTTATATGTGAAGTTGGACTAGCATCCGGGGGTGCTTGTTGGACGTGTTTGTGAGAGCACTCGTAGATGTGGCCACTTATTAACTTGTTTCATAATCATTTGCTGTTTACTACAAGGGTATGTATTCTATTTACCCTTTTTCATTCCTTTTGTGTTTATGTATGTTAATTGTTTATACTAGACTAGATCAATATTCGCTGCGTACTCGTAAGAGTTAGTGGTTAACTTGATTGTTAGATTCCAACATGTAAAAACACTACTAATAATTTGCTTGCACTATGTGACTAAGCAAAAACTCGTTCTCAAAGTTTTTTTGCACGTTCGGCTAGCTACAAACTAACTGAATTTTATATGATGTTTTGAAATGATATCATGTACATTTATGAGCATAATGGATGTTTTGAAATGATAGCTTGTGCATTTATGCGCATAATGGATGTTGAAATAGACCTATATAGCAAATTAAACTTAAAATGTGACCGCACGCTCTGAGACTACACAATTTCTTACGTCAAGTCATCGTTAAATACATGCCGGAATCAATGACCTTGACATGCTTAAATTCACAGACAAGGTATAATACCCTAAACTATAATAACTATAATAAGGTAGCAAAAACCAAAGAGTCTAAGACTATTAGTATACTTGCATACGTGTTTAAAAACTAAATAGTATTAAAGTCATTATTCTATCATTCTTTTTTATATATAAATAAAATATGGCATATGACTGAACATCTCATGTATACGTGATAAACAAAACAAATTTAAATAGCAACCACGTTCGTTTACCCTCCTGTATACTCGCCCCTTCTCCACTAGCATCCCAATCCCGTTTTTATCGACTAGTTAGTTAACATACGCTCCTATATCTATTAGTCACATTTACTCTCTTTTCATAATCTCATAAATCTCAAACACAAAACCTAAACAAATTCCCACAACCGTGTCTGCAAAAATAGACCGTGTTCTGAATTAGTGCCAAGAGTTTTGTTCGAGTTCGGGTGGGAGTTGCAGTTTGTTTATTCGTTTCAGTTCTGGTTCGGGTGGTTGTTATAGTCGAGCTGGAATTTGCGTTGTTGTACGGGCTTGGTTTTGATTCGATCTTTTCGTACGCGGGTTGCGGTATTAGTTTCGATTTTGCTGGAGAGTTATAGTTCGGGCGGTGAAGAGTTTCTAGTTACGTTTAACGGTTGTGTACATTTGGGTTGGGTTTGATAGTGTCTTGTTTATTCTTAGCGTTCATGTTCGGTTTCTTTTAGTCCGTTCTTTCCTAGCAGCCTTGAGATATATCTTTAACCCTCATTGTAATGCATAATATACATTAATCATAAGTCACCCTTGTTATTATGTTAATACGATATATATGCATAAAATAAGTGGGGTTATTATTTGCATGTTTTAAAAGATATAGATTATTGGTGAAACTAAAAATGTAAAGTATTATTTTCTCGATGATCACGTAATATCAGTTAATGATTTGAAAGGAGTTAATAAGTCTATTACATATATATCTAGCATATACATTAGTTACGTCACTATAGGACCATGATCAAGTATTAAAGTATGTTGTTTCTCTTACGTAGAACTAGAACCGAATAGCATGACTTCATGCACATGATCTTCAATGTCAATAATAAACAGGTTTAGAAATGGAGTATTAAAACTAAAGACTTGGTATTTTTAAATATATGTTTTGATATGAGCGGTTAATGAAGATGACCTAATATTATAATGAAATGATTATGTTTCTAAGTTTGGAATTTTAATGTTGTATCAGACAGTATACGTTGGTTTAAAGTAAAAGCCCACTTAACCTTTAAATGTTCGGGTCAATTTTATATTATAATTGTTTGCTAAAGTATAATAGAAGTGTACGGATTATACATATTTAGAATACAAAAGTAGATAAAACTAATCAAAGCAACTTATTTAAAAGACCACATCTGAATATAAAAAAGGTAGTATTTAGGCTCCTAAATAATAATTGGTTCTTAATTCGTGTAGATTCGTTGAAGAATGAGTAACTCTAGTTTTTGAATACGCGTTGATTTGCTTTTAATGTACATATATTCTATCCTTTCTTTTAAGGATTCTCATGACTTTTGCTCGGTATTTATTTGCCACGCTGAAATCCCTATTTATGTTTCCCATCTTATGATTTAATTTTTGTTGCAACCTTATTTGATAACTTCGTTGAGCCCTTTGAATTCGTTTGATACATGCTTTATTTGATATTGCGATGATATGAACTTATTCGTTTTGTTTAGACATGACCTTTTGTTGACATAATATGTTTTGTTTCGATATGCTATATGAACCATTTATTCTGTTCCGATGCCCGAGCTAACTAGTCATAGAGGTACCAGGGTCGCGTCATTGAGGCACCAATGACGTGACACTATCTGTGGCGGTGTGATCGGTCCACGTCGTTCTCTTTTGTTTAGTGTGATCTATTATGCACTTGGCCATATATGATTTGATATGCAGGGAGCGTATGGATGCATCCTAGGTACTTTGTTCAGTTTAGTTTTAGTGCATGGCTTAGTGTGGTGCCAACACCCCATTGCACTTTCATTTCGGTACATGTGGAGATTGCAACTCCTTTGTACAACTTGCTATGATATATGTGATGATTTAGTCTAAGCATGTGGCATGCTTTAGACTTTTGTTTCGAGCTCGTGGGGGCATTTCTATATGTTTCGTTTGTCTATCTGTTTTGTTTGGCTATCTGTTTCGTTTGGTTACCCATTTCGTTTGGCCACCTATTTTAGTTGGATATTAATTTCATTCAGTTCTTATGATATACGAGATCCTTGTTACCCAGGTTATGTTGATTCTATTTTGTTTACTTATGCATGCTTGATCTATATGCTTTGATTATATCTATTTTGTATATATGTTCACTAAGTTTTTTAGCTCAGCCGCATTTTCTTTTCCTCGCGGCAGGTAATCAAGGGAATTTGGGATACGAGTGAAGAGTGCGTAGGAGATCATATTGGACCATATTCAGGGACTAACATACCACCTCTACACTATAAGTTGTTTAGAAGTCGGATTTTGGATCTCTTGCTATCATGAAGACCTTTATATTATAGACTTTGTATCTCCTTAGTGATTGGTGAAATATTGTCAACCCATTTTATTAGTAAAGACTTCCGCTTGCATATATTTTGGTTCTGTAAATGTGACATTCGGGCCCGTTTCGGGGCGGGGCGTTACAGTTATGGTATCAGAGCTGCAAGTTCGTCCTGTAGAACTTAGGTAATGACCTGTGAGGATTGGGTAGACATTTATGTTTCATTTTCAATTACAGCGCTCTCTTTCGAATTGCAGTCTTAACCTCTAATTTTTCTGTGTTGTCGTTCTTAATCGTTTAGATGTCTCCTCGTCGCAATCGTGTGAACAACGAAGCAGATCCTGCTTTTACTGTTGCGGTAGCACAGGCAGTTGCAGACTTGTTACTGACTCTTACTACTCACATAACCGACGAGATTCGCCAAAATGAGAATAATGGGAATAACGGTAATCGAAGGAATTCTAGACGTGGAAATCCTGGGGGTTCGGGAAATGATGGGGATGCGCAACCCACTGATATTCATATTTGGTTGGAGAGGTTCCGGAAAGAGAAATCTCAAACTTTCAGTTCAGCATCCACTCCGGTTGAGGCAGAAAACTGGATAGCACATATTGAGAAGATCTTCGAGGTTTTGGGATGCGATGATCAGTTCAAGGCTAGGTTGGCGATATATAAGTTAGAGGGTGATGCCCACAGTTGGTGGAGAGCATATAAGCAAGCCAAAGGAGGTGATGCTTATGTGGCAACGCTGTCATGGAATGATTTTTGTGACATCTTCTTTTTGCAGTATTTTCCATACTCAGAGAAAGAAAGGTGTAAACGAGAGTATAAATCGATTCGTCAATTACCTGAGGAAACTAGTACTGATTTTATGAAGAGATTTCTTAGATTGACGGGTTTCTTAGGGGCTAAGGCAGGCACTCAGGAAGAACAAGCTAAACACTTCAAATGGGGGCTGAATGACTTTGTACTTGACAGGATTTTGAACACCGAGTCAACTGATGTAGCACAGGTTGCCAACGCTGCAAGAAATATTGAAATCTTCCGTGATAGGCCGAAGAATGAAGGAGACAACAAGAGGGACAGAGACGGCCATCGTATACGACCATCAGAAACACCATCACAGGGGTCTAATTCGAGAGCTGATGATCGAAGGGATAGTGCCAGATATGGCAACCGTGGCAGATATGGCAACCGTGGCAGACATGGCAACAGGGGACATATATGGCACTGACAGATGGCATGGTGATAGACATGGCAGTGACAGACATGGTAATGGTAGTGACAAACAGGGAAATGATAGTCAGAAGGCGTGGCGTGACCAAGATCAGCAGGTTCGGGGCTAAGATTATAGTCAGAAGGTGTCTGCAAATGCTGAAGCGATAAACATGCAACTTTTCTGTTTCTTTCTTTCTTGCCGGGTGATGAACTTTTAATTCACTTTGCATTTCATGGCAGGTGATTGTGCAAAGATTTATATTGATCCTTTTTATGTTTTTATAAACAGATTATATATACTATTTAACTTTAAAATTTGCTAGTCACTAAAGTAATAGACACTCTATCAGATAGATAGAGTGATTATATGTGTGTTATTTTAAAAACTATATACCTCGCTACACCTTTCGATTAGTTTGGCAACAACACATTCACCTTGTTTGTTACTTAAACTAGTCTACATACAGTACATCATTTGCTGAGCAACAATCGTATGGTTAGCAACGTGTTCACCTTAAAATATCATTTCGCAAAAGTCGTAAAAAAGAGAGAAATTTATGCAGTAACTAATATCCCACATCGCTTGATTGAAGCCAATGGCCTATCCAAGGATCCTTATAAAATAAGAAGCCAAACAACCAACAGACTTATACATATTTCTAGTACATTGTTACTTAATGTGTTTCCACCAGATTTTTATTTGATGAAAATTTGGTGACGACGCCTTGAGAGAGATAGAAGGTATTAAAATATGTTTCTAAAATAAGTATAAATGTTAGTAAGGTGAGCACGGTTTGAAAACTAAACTGGATCGACTAAAATCGGACTGAATCAAAAACCAATTTGACCTAAAACACTGGATGAACGAATTAAGATGTTCGGTCCATAGGTGGGTTGATCAATTATTATCATTTTGACTAATTGGTATTTTTTTTTAAAAAGGACAAGCGCATATGTAATGTACCAAAACTGTCTATATTAAAATCATAAACAATAATCATAAATTTGTTTCATATGTCGATCATTTTAGAACAGTTATTTTTAAAAAAAATTGGCAAAATATTGTCTTTCTTTAATTTGAAATATTCCATCTATTCGTGTTGAAAAAAGGAAAAATTTGTGTCGTGTTCTAGGACATAATCAAATAATATTACACTCTGCTAATTTAACTTTTTTGAGTTCAAACCAACTATTGGTCATCCTCCTATAACATCTATGGACACATTATTATGCAAATGACTTAATTTATCTTATTGGATTATGGCTTCAAGGAGCCCAATGTAAAGTCCAATGGGTTTTTGTCATCTTCCGTAATACTAAATTTATATATGTAGAACAAGCATGATTGTTCGCGTGTTGCTTCGGGGCGTTAAATTATTATTTTCATCATTATTTGTTGCCTTTCAAAAAAATTATTTTTATTATTATCAATGTTGCAAAACAAGCTCTACAAGGGCGATTAATCGCCGATTACGCGCTACAAGGCCACCAATCTTGCCGATTAATGTAACAAGGTCAAACAAATAGGTCAACCATGGTCAATGGCGATCAAGAGTGGTCAACGGTGGTCAAACTTGCCAGAAACCTTCTAATCTTGCCGGAAGTACCTAAATCTCACTGTAAGCTTGTTTTAATCGCTTATAGTAAATGTTTAAATCTATTTCAAGTTTTTTTAGAAAATAGTCTTGCCAATAATATCAAAAAACTAGCCAAAAATACACAAAACTTGCTGGAAATACCTAAATTTTGTCAAAATGCCAATCCGATTAATCGCCGATTAATCCCGCCTTGACCGGCTAACGATTCACAAATTTTGCAACCTTAATTATTGTTGGGATTCTTGATTTGATGAGACAAAATGAAGACGAATGAAATAAGAGGGACTAATCTGGGACTTATTCAACATTATAGGAAGTTACAAGATCAGGTTTTAACTACAATAATGATAAGCGTTACAAGTTGAAGATAAATATCATTAATGTGGTTTAAATACTAATTAATGTTGATAAGTGTCAATTAAGTTTTCCTTTGTAACGTCTTATGGTCTCTATTATATAAAGAGACATAGACTCATAGGTTTAAAATCATCCATAGAAAACACAGACTTCTCCAATGAGAGTCTGATTACAAAGTGTGTGTGCTTTGTATATTAGTTAGTTAGTATACCATAATTAGTTGGTGTAGCCCCAAGTTATAGTTGGGGTAAATAGGAATCGTTCAATGAAAAACCTTATTCAATAACAATTGTGTTTGTTTAATTCCGCTGTGCATAATTGTTACAATTGTTATTGGTAAAACGATCCTAGATGGGTTTTAATCGATCTTATCAATTGGTATCAAGCAGGGGTTCTTGAACCTAGATCTACAAGGTATTGAAGAATGAAGGTTACTGTTCCGAGTACTTGAAGGTACTGGCGAAAGGTACTGGTTCGAAATAGAAGTACGGCTTCTATTCGAAAGTTACTTGCTCATGTAGCTCAAAGTACTAGCTCGTTGTGAAAGTATCGCTGTTATGTTCGATAAGTGTACTGCTAAGTTTCATTCAAAAGTTAGTTTAATACTGCTAGCTTTTGTTCGATATCGGACAGAGCGGCAATTTTTTGTTCTCGATGTGAAAGACATATCTACAGTGCATATTTTTGATGGATTGAATCACAATGCTTCGTTAAAGGGGAAGATAATAATGGCTCGTATTTGGAGATTTATTGAAGAGGTGATTATGAAGAAAATCGAATATTGCTTATTTGATGTCGTAGTTGAGTTTCACAGGTGCGTGTCTTATCATATCTTAAAGTTGTGGTTGGCTTTTAAGATAACTTGTTCGTGCTTACAATGGTGTGACGAAGACTTGACGAATCTAGCAAGGGTGTGTGATTTTTCTTATGGTGCTTAATGCTCACACTTGCTATCACTTTAAGGAGTTACGTTGTTGTGCTCAGTGTCTCATATAGATGAGGATTTTGTCAAGAGGTTGCGGTCTACTTATATTTCATAGATTTACTTATAAGTTCGACGTCACGTGGATAGTGCAAGACATAAGACACAAGTTTGGGAAATTCAACTTCTTCAACAAATTTGTTATACTCAGTTTTCTTCATCAGTAATCATTACATAGAGCCTACAGAGTTCGAGATTCAAGAGATGGTAAACATATGGGTTTCAGGGGAAGCTTATTGTTTAAATGTTTAACCATCTACATGCACCACTTGAGGGGAAGTGTTTCATTACTACTGCTGATCTTTATTACTACTGCTAGTTTGTGTTTCTACTACTCAAAGTCATTTATCTTATTATGCTTCATGGAGGGTATTTTGAGTCATTAGAAGGATGGATTAGTAGTTGTGGTATATGATTTGTAGTGTGTTATGATCCAAGTTGCATATCTACAGAAGACCCCTATTAGATGATTACAAAAAGGGGAAGAAGATTATAAAGATATGATTTGCAGCTTATTATGTGTGGTGGCATGATCATAAGTTAAGGGGAAGTTATCTACAAAGGAAGATTTTGTTTCATTGAACGATTCCTATTTACCCCAACTATAACTTGGGGCTACACCAACTAATTATGGTGTACTAACTAACTAACTAACTAATATACAAAGCACACACACTTTGTAATCAGACTCTCATTGGAAGTCTGTGTTTTCTATGGATGATTTTAAACCTATGAGTCTATGTCTCTTTATATAATAGAGACCATAAGACGTTACAAAGGAAAACTTAATTGACACTTATCAACATTAATTAGTATTTAAACCACATTAATGATATTTATCTTCAACTTGTAACGCTTATCATTATTGTAGTCAAAACCTGATCTTGTAACTTCCTATAATGTTGAATAAGTCCCAGATTAGTCCCTCTTATTTCATTCGTCTTCATTTTGTCTCATCAAATCAAGAATCCCAACAATTATTATTATTATTTTGGTAAGTGTAGGGCATTTTATTTTGAATATTTTCGCAATCATTAAGGTGTATGAATGTGGTTTTTTGCGGGTTAGGTGGTCGTGTTTTTTTGCACGGTATTTGACGTGTGTTTTAAGTCGGTTTATTTGGGTTGTTGCATGTATTTTGTGCGCGTTTATTTTTTCGGCCACATGTTTAATGGTTTTTTTTGTTATATGGCCTTTTGTGTTGAGCCTCATGTTTAAGTGTTTGTTTTTTTTGGCTATATGTTTTTTTAATATGGGCCATGAGAAGTTGTGTGGCTCATGGAAATTAGCCCAAATAAAAACGCATGAACGGGCCTTTGTGAAACGACATCTGTTTAATGACATTTTTGAGTAAAAATATAATAAGCAAGATAGTCCGCGCGTTGTCGCGGGACATAATTTTTTGCGAATCAATTTTGATTGGATATTGAGTGGGAATGTGTACGCGCGTTGCGGCGGGGCTGACTTGTATGCAGCACGTGTATTTTTATATCACGAAAAAAGTATAAGTTATTTCTATAATTTAAACTTTCATAGAATTGTACGTTTCTGAACCCTGTCGTTTATTTTAAAGTTATTAGGTAGTTTAGGGTGTCTTTTGAAAGTATATATTTTTTTAAATATATATACTGTAAACTTCAACAATTTTTATAAAAGCGTACGTATGTCGGAAGCATTGCAATATTGTGCTCGTTTTATTCGCAATTCGAAGATATTTTCGGGGGTATTTTTTATGTGAATGAATCAGTAGATATGTGTTTAATATTTAGTAAATAAAGTTTATTATATAAAAAAGTCTTAAATAGTTAAAAGTTGATGGTACGTTGTGCAAATTTTCTTTTTAGTTATTTATATTAAACTTCAACATTTTTTATAAAATCATGCGTTTGTCGGAAGTATTGCAATATTTGGCTCGTTTTGTTCGCAATGCGAAGATCTTTCCATGGGTATTTTTTTGTCTGAATGAGTCGGTAGATATGTAGTATATATTTGATAAATAAAGTTTATTATTTAAAAAGGCGTAAATAGTTAAAATTTGAAGGGCCGTTTTGTAAGTTTTTTTTAATCTATTTTGGCGATAAGAATTTTTTTTTTAATCTGGGCCGTTATTGGACTGATATTTTTCGGAGGCATAAAACGACGTCATTTTTTTTCCATTGTAAGTATATATAGTAATAAAGGTATTGTTTTATTGTAGTCTGAGTTTTGAGTTTTGGGCCTCATCTTTTAACATGAAGCCCATTTTTTAACATGAAGCCCACGACAATATTTTATATTTCATGAAATGTTGTCAGTTGTATAAAGCATATAAATAGCATGCAATTCTTTCTAATATTTACACCTGTTACATTTTAAAGTCGATTATAAACGTACCTCATTTCATCTCATTAGCCCAAAAAATAATTTAAATGCAAATACTAGTAATAATTGAAACAACGATGAGATTCAATTCCATCTCATTAGCTCGTATGTAATCACTTTTGTATAGACGCAAGTATATGACGGGTGCCTAGTTAGTTTTCTAACCAAATGTTCACCAACAATACTTGAACCAAATTATTTTTTTGAAATTTGTGCATACTTTGCCACTTGTAAAAGTACATTAACAGAAAAGAAAAAAAAAATTAACATGGCCTTTTTTATGTTTTTATAAGCAGATTATATATATACCATTTAACTTTAAAATTTGCTAGTCACTAAAGTAATAAACACTACCAGTACCAGATAGAGTGATTATATGTGTGCTTTTTATATCATTTCGCAAAAGTTGTAAAAAGGAGAAAAGGGCATAAATTAACAGGCCCAGATTTGCTATAAGGTTATGTGGGCAACAGCCCAAGGCAGCACAAAGTGGAGAGGCATCATATTGGTAGCTTGTGTTAGATTAGACTAGGTTCAATTTATAAGCCCATGTGAATTTATATACCTTAAGCCCACAATACTAGTAAGGTGGACTTTTCTTTTATGTAGTATTAGTCATGCAAATCCAAACCGGTTTTTTAAAAAACCGGTCGAAAAAACCGTAACCGGTTTTTTAAAAAACCGGTTTTTTTAACCGGTTCGGTTAAATATAACCGAACCGGTTAGACCGGTTTTCGGGTTTTTAATCATACCGGTTTTTTACCGGTTTTAAAACCGGGTTTAACCGGGTTTTTAAAAAAACCGGTTAAACCCGGTTTTTTTATTTTTTTTATAACCGTTAATAGTTTTAAAAAAAAACCGGTTTTAACCGGTTAAAAAAACCGGTCAACAAGGAAGTCAAACTAGCCGTTTCAATTTTTTTTAAAAAAAACCGGTTTTAACCGGTTTTTTTCGGTTTTTAAAAAAAAAAAATTCACAACGGCTACTAGCCGTTTAAACCCTTTTTTTTTTTTGATGATTTTAGGGCATGGCTTAGTACTATAAATACATGTAATGGGTTGGGGTTGAAAACACATCAAAAACACTCACTAATCTCTCTTTTTCTCTCTAATCGTGATATATATACTCTAATTTCTCAAATCCCGCTATAATGGAAAACTCACATTACATGTTTGACATATGCTTTTCAGTTACATCCCCATATGATACCGGTGATACATAAATCCTCACAGTCGCAAGAATGGTGTGCAATTGATCGAAAAAAGAATTCAAAAACCCTAATTTCAAACAAACTCCCAATTCAAAAACCCTAATTGATGAACATCTTCTAACAAAGATGACTTTCAAACTCCACAAATTAACAATCTAAATTCCTTCTTCCCTTTTGTTTGAATCCTGTTATAACCCCTGAAATTGGGATTAATCATTGATTGATTAATCTCATATCGAGCATGTTAGAAAAAGATGTGAGATCGTGAGTGCTTCATAATAGTAAACCTGTGTAAATACCCGCTTCAACAGCACGTTGAAAGAAAGATGAAGAGACTCCATAATAGAATGAACGAAAAAGGAGCCAATGGTCTCCCTGCTTCAATCCACGTATGAAATGAAACTCCAGAAGTAGGACTTCCATTCACCTTAAAACAGAAGATTTCCCGTATTTAGACTTACCTTGAATCCGTACCGCCATATCGACTCAAACCCTAAAGGCATTAAGACATCAATTAGGTGTCCCATTAATAGATCGTATGCTTTTAGCAAAAATCCACCTTAAAAAACATAGCTGCTGATTTTTTGTTGTACCACGAGCCAAACATCTCTTTAAATAATAAAGGACCGTCAAGAATTTGGGGAAAGGTTAGGAAGGAAAGTTGTATGAACGGTTGAGATGAGATCGGAGATGACTATTGACAAACGTGTTGCAAAAAAGGATTTTGGTAACAACTTATATAGGTTCCCAATTAGGCTAATAGGCCTAAAATCACTGAACAGTTTCGTGTCTAAGGTTTTTGGAATGAGAGTACAAAAGTAGAGTTAACATCAGCTGCGAAAATAAACCCATGTTCGAAAACCATTTGACAAATGATTTCAAACTTTTTTAACGGTTTTATAAATGAAGAAGTCTATGTGTCTCAACCTCCTAGTTTTGTCAATTTTGAAAAACCCAATCATGTGTATAAACTTAAAAAGGCTCTTTATAGTCTTAGGGTGTGTTTGGATAAGGGCTTGTAGGGGCTTATTGGGGCTTGGGCTTTTAAAATAAGCCGGCTTATAAAATAAGCCCCGTTTGTCACGCGGGCTTATGAAGTCATAAGCCTTTATAAGCCCCAGCCCCATAAAAGGGGCTAAAAACTTTAGCCCGGGGCTTATGAACCAATAATTACTTATATACCCCTAAAAATATCTAACATACATTAAAAATTTATTTAATTATGTCCTTTTTAGTAATTTTACAATAATAAGCCCCAGCCCCAGCCCATTTGCCAAACAAGTTTAAAAAAATACAAATTTTAATTTCGGCTTATAATAAAAGCCCCAGCCCCAACACAAGCCCCAGCCCCAGCTCCAGCCCATTATGCCAAACATACAGTAACAGTAGCTACAGTAGCTACAGTCGTGGGCTTCCCTGGCTGTTTTGTTGGATCCAGTCCATTATGTGTCCTCCATCACCGTATAATAACAAATGGTGACTATTCTCGAATTATCTTCGTTTTTCCTCTCTATCAAATTTCCAGATATCTCTACACAAAAATTTCAGTCCACCACTGTGTGTTTATCATTCTAAAACGCAACACGTTTATCTTCATCCTTCTAGATCGTTCACAACCGCTTGCCATCGTCATCCGATAGCAGTTTCAGGTACGTTTTTTGGTTGCGTGTGTTATTTTGAAATTAGGGTTTTCATAGAATTTGGGGGTTTTGTTAGTTTCGTTTTTTTACCAGGGTAACCTGTTATTATGTGTTTTTAATTATGATGGATATTTGATAATTAATTATCTTTGTTCCTTTCTTCCTTATAGACACCGCCTCTCCACCGCTTCTCATCTAGAGCATCTAGAGCAAAGAGCCAGCTTCTTCATTCTGGTCAGCAGGTATAAGTGTGATCGTATATTTTTTTGAAGTTTTTAATGAACTCTCGTTTGATTATTTGATTATTAAGAATGAATTGAGGTTTAATTATCTGACCTTAATTTAATACTCTTTTGAGCTTTTATATAAAATATTGAAAGTTTTTTATTTGTGGAGTTTTGATTTTGTATACGTCAATTTTTTCCAGGTTTGGATGATGGATAAGTTTATTGTGGAGGATAAGGTTGAGATGCTTGAGCCATTTGATTTGTCGGTATATGTAGTTGTGAAACAACTCGCTGGGAGACAGCTTTACTGTCATGCATATTGTGTAAAAGGAAAGATGCAATTGGGCCGACAATCAACCAAGTTTTGTTGAATGTTGATCGACAAACAGGTATGTTAATCGAAAACTAATAATCTTTCTCATATGTATCCAACAACTAAGTAATTCATTCTTTTATGATTACTCCCAACAGGGCAACATTGGCTTTCCTGAACATTACTTTTTTGTCGCTTACTAATGAACTTGGGTCAACAGCCGAATCCAAAACCACAGTCCTGACAGGTACACTCACAATACGCATAAATCTTTTTACACATTCCATCTATGAAAAGCTACTTATTATACCAATAGAGGAGTCATATTATGACAGGATCTGAAACATATTTTTTTAGTAGTTACGTGGTTCGAACTAGAATGATAGATCATACGAAACCTTTTTGCTCCTTGAAGAAGTATAAAATGTTTTGAAGATGTGTCAATGTGTATTTAGTCATGTAGGTTTTGGTTGGTAATGAATGATTTTGAATTGTTCGTTTATGGGTGTAGGTTGCAGAGGAAACGGAAATAAAGGGTTAGACTAATATGCGTAGCTTTTGGGATGCCCGGAGTCCATGTCGATGGTATGGATGTGTTGAAGTTCAGGAAGGTGGCAATGGGAGCTATCAGACGTGCTAGAAGAGGTTAAGGGTCCACTTTGGTTTAATGCGCTACATACAGGTTCAGAGGATACTCTTTGGTTGACCCCGGTGAGCTTCGTGACCCAGGTTAGTTCCATTCCAAACGCCGTTTTGAACTGGCCTCCCAGTTTAGCATTTGGTTATATACTCAACGTAATTTAACTGAAAGTTTATCTTCTGTTACAGAAAAAAAAGGGTTGTACATAAGATGACCACTATTACAAGAGGCTGCAAAGCACTTTGAAGAGAATAAGAGTAAATGGAATTCTAGCGATCGAAGAAGTCAACATTTTCAAGGACGAAACCGTCATCTGATTCTTAAACTCGAAAGGTACATACTTTGAAAGTCAAATCCCATCTAAATGTTTTTCCCTATATTTCTTGAATGACAAATATCTACAAAAAAAAAATACAATACATGTTGTGTAATCCTATGTGTATCTAATCTTACAGGTAAAATACAGGATTCTAAGGTTATAATACCCGATAAAGCTACCATCACACGATATTCCTATCAACCAAAGCCAAAAGCAGAGAAGACATAGAAGGAGAGCAAAACTTTTGAGAATTGTAATACAGGTGCTTCTTTTTTACTATTTTCAGTGTTATTTAAAATGTAAGCGTGTCTAAATCATGATCAACGGGTCGAAAGTTGCCAGTTATTGCACCTATTGGCCGTGTTACATTATCGGTTTTATTTCCTTCTTAAGTAGTATTAAACTGATAATATTCTGATCCATGTGCTTCGCTTTATAAACTTCACATTTGGATCTATGTAACTTTGTTGGCTCTTAGTACAAGTGACCAAATCTATACTCTCTTTTTTTATTGCTTAAACAATTTAGAAGGTTGGACAGTTTAAATACAGTTTCATTCAAATTTTGTGCAACTGTGAGACCTATGAATGTGGCATTGCTGGTAAACCGGTTTCAGAAGCTCATGGTGAATATGTTTAGGTTAACTCTGTTTTCTTTCTACGAAGACAATAAATTACTTGGTATGACTATGAGCGAGTTTTCCCCATATTACGTGCTCTTTGCTCATTTTTTAGTATGGGTTAGTATTACGCTAAATATTAAAAGCAAAGCTTTATTTTTTTCGAAACCCAACATATTTTGAAGTGTGTAGCTGATGCATGCTTGGTTTGATTGCAGATCAACACACTATGGTTTAGCAGCAGGGATAACGACCAAGGACTTGAACATAGCCAACATTGTTTCAAGATGAATTCACGCGGGTATGATTTGGATAAACTGTTATTTGGCATTTGATCCAGGTTGCCCTTATGAAGGTTACAAAACGAATGGATTCGAAAGAGAATTTGTTATGAAAGGCTTATTATACCTTATTTTGTAAAAGTTGTTGAAACACAACGGATCCACCTACAAGGTAAACCCTATGAATTCTATTTGTGAATCTGAAATCAATAGAAGTTTCAATCATCAGATTGTAATCTTCCCTATAGTTCATATATAGAATTAGTAATAATTTGATCGGTACATTTGGGTAAAAACTCTTGACTTTTAACTTTAAAGGGTAATTATAATTCAGTAATAAACTGATACAAGACGACTGAACTGAGTCTAATATTTTACACTCATGTTTCACGTTACATGCAGGTGACACACACTATACTGGGCTACTAAACAAAATCTCATTCTCTTACTAAGTGACCAATAAAATTTTGCACTAACAAGCTAGCTCTCGCCGTAACGCGCGGGTTAAATTCTTACTACTAAAGAGCATTACATATGAGGACAAATTTAGAGAGATTTTGAATTGGGTTTCTTTTAGTCCCATAATAGCCATTTTGTGGACATAAAAAAAGATGTTTATAGTTGTTATTTTTTTCTCTTTTTTTAGAAACAGTCACACATGAAAATGTTCTATAACTCATATCTTTCGTACGAGATTTTTTTTGTTTAAATTATTATGCAAAGCATATATTTCCTGCTTATGAAGAACCAACCAGCTCCTTTTTTGCTTGATGCGTAATCAAGTCAAGCTTTTATCAACTAACTCGAGCTCGAGCTTGACTCAATTGAGCCAAACTTTTATCAAGCTCAAGCCCAAAAAATAGCTCGAATCATATAACAAGCCAAGCTCAAGCTTTTAATAGCTCGGCTCGAGTTCTTATCAAGCTTTAATATAGATTTGTTTGCATAATAAATTTATATAAGTAACTAAGGGCTAATTTAAATATTAACCTAATTATAAGGACTTACTTCATAAATGAATGAATAATGTATTTTAGAATGAATTTTAACCCTAATTAACCTAACAATTTGTATTCTAGCTCTTTGTATTCTTCATAATTTTTTACTTTTTGAGTTTATCAGGCATTCTCTTCATTCAACTACCATGTCTAAAGCTTCTCTCTTTATTTTTCAACAAAAAAATTGTAAGTTCACTTATCAACATTTTTAATATATTTTATACTATTAGACTTTGTAAAATTTCTCTATATCTATATATTATTGTAACGAGTAGAGATACATGGTGTCTCACTGTTCATATTTTGAAATAATATGAGCTACTAACTTGGCTACTGAAATAGTCATTTTTTATAAATGTAATATGTGAGATATGCATGGATCTGTATTTTTTTTATCTTGATATAACATTGTTACTTGCTTACCTGCTTTAGCTAAGGTTTATAGAAATAATTAGTATGTTTCTTGGTTTTATTAATGTTAAATGAATCTAATTTGGTTTTTAGTTATGTTTTTTATTTATTTTACTTTATACATATGTTTATTGATGAGTTTGAGCGTTTGACTATTATAAATATACACATTCGGTGACAAAAACGCAGTCGTTTTGACTGTGGGCCCTTAGCTACAGTAACGGGCTCCCATTTTGGGCCAGCCCGAATAGTGTTTTTTTTTTTTTTTTTTTAATTTGTATGCACAAAGTAGGAGGGAAAAAAATATTACAAAAGTTCTGATTTATTCAGAT
>BQNB010023678.1:0-61541 GCA_026074375.1 Tanacetum coccineum | reverse complement strand
GGGTTTAAAATTTAATATTTTTATATTAATTATAAAAATATATTTAAATACTATCAGACTCGATTTTATTTAAAACCGTCACATTTATCGTTATCAATCATCGATCGAAACATTATAAATCAATTATGTTATATATTTAACATAATTTATCATCCTAAAGAAACTTAAAAAAGAATCACATATTCCACCACCACAAGCTCCTATTGCTCCACCAACTGTTTTGCCTTCATCTCCAGTATTATCATTATCACCAATGTTTGATCCTCGAGATTTTTTTCTTCCTGAAGAGATTTTAGCATCTCAGAAACGAGCCTATTTCCTATCATCCTCCTCTGATTTCTCTACCCTACCTCAGGTATTTGAGATTGGAGAAAGTTCTCATAAGACGCATCTGGAGCGCCATGAGGAACAGATCGAGACTATTTTGAATCACTTAGATGAGCTCCCTCTCGAGCGTATTGAGCATATGGAAGATAAGATAAAAGTTCTTAGTAATGGTCGAGTAATCATACAGCGAGATTTTGACCAACTAGAAACCGAACTTCAAGAAGCCCGTACCCAGATTTATAGATTTTAGAGAGAGAAAATAAGGCATGATGACGAGATTGTTCTTGCTCGCGTCAGGGTTTCTACTTTAGAGATACTCATCGAGGATATCCAGGTTCGACACCGATCAGATATGAAGAGTCTTCTGGACAAGATTCGTGAGCTCAAGAACCACAAGGGAGGACCACCAGACTACTAGACTAGATCTTTGTCATTTACAGCTTTTGTTAGAATCCAACCACTGGATGTGTGGCATAAATAATGACACTTGTCAAATTTTGACTACGTAAAATATATAAGACAAGTTGTTTATGACTTAATACAGTGGTAATTCCATTATACCTCGCTGTTTTATGATACCGATTTATGTTTATCGTGGTTGTCTATCCTATGTCCTGTACGGTATGATCCATAATGAGTTATCTAAGTGGTCGCGGTATCATACCACAACCACTGAGAAGTAAACCAGTCCTCGAGAAACCTAATGAGTCAGATGCTTGTTAGAGTGTTCATTCCAAAAAAAATTCCGTTATATCCTGCAATGGAACATCAAAGAATGTGTATTTCTTTGTTAGAACTTGTATCAAATAAGTATATATGTCAAATGAATTCAATATCACTAAGTATGAAATTTTGATTTTTATACAATGACTTGTGATATGATTATATCATTGCAAAGATTCTTATTTTGTGTTATCTTGTGAATGTTGATAGAATGGCTCTCAAGAGGACATCAACATCTGCAGCACCAGCCATGACTCAAGCCGCCGTCAGGAAACTAGTTGATGATAGTGTTGCCGCAGCCCTGAAAGCACAAGCTGTTAACAAGGCAAATGCTTGACGATACCAAATAGAAATGCTGAACCAGAGAAGCTCCTAATAATAGCCAAGAAAGTGTAACTACAAAGATTTTATGAGGTGCCATCCCTTGTCAATTTCAAAGGTACAGAAGGCGCTATTTGCCTCGTACCCGCTTGTTTAAACGAACTGAATTAGTATTTTTCCCCGAGCACTATACCGAGGACCGCAATGTGAAATTTGATAGTGTACTCAAAGCTGAATAAGCTTTGTCCTGGTGGGAATTTCATTCGCTCCAGCCTGATTTAGTAATAGAGGAAGCCTACAAGATCCCTGGTCTAAATAACAAAAATATCTCTTAATAAAAAAGTATTATCCCCGAACTGAGGTCAAGAAAATGGAAGATGAATTTTACAATCTGACTTTAAAGGAAATGATCTCAAGACTTGCCTTAGAAGATTCCAGGAATTAGCAGTTTTATGTCCAACTATGGTGCCAAATTGTGAGAAACTCATGGAAGTCTTCATCGGGGGATTACCCAAAAGTATTGAAGGAAATGTTACCGCTTCAAAGCCTCAAACTTTGAAGGAAGCCATTACCATAACACAGAGGTTAATGGATCAAGTAACAAAGCATAATTTTGTGCAAGGAACCAATGATCACAAATGAAAGTTTGATGATAAAAGAACCTTCACCAACAACAACAACTACCAGAATAACCGTAATAACAACCGCAACAATGATCACCACCAATCGCAGAATAGAAGACAAGAAACCTTCAGGGCTTATGCTGTCACCCCAACAGAAAACAATAGGTATATTGGAAGCTTTCCCTTGTGTAAGAAATGTACCCTGCATCACACAGGACCATGCACTGTCAAGTGTCAAACTTGCAACAAGGTGGGTCATCTGACCATAAACTACAGAAATAAAGGGTCAGCCACTAGAAGCAACCTGCAGCCAGTGTCAATAACTTGTCATGCTTGTAGAGAGAAAGGACATTACAGAAACCAGTGCCCAAAAGCAAACAACAATGCCCATGGAATAACATACTTGTTGAGGGACAAGAACGCTCACCAAGACCTAAACTTAGTCACGGGTACATTCCTTCTAAACCAACATCTAGCTAAAGTATTATTTGATTCAGGAGCCGATAAAAGTTTTGTATCCATATCTCTTGCATTTAAGCTTAATATCCCACCAATTACACTAGATACTACCTACGACATTGAAATGGCCAATGGAAACCTAGTAGGCATTAATACCGTTATCCAGGTTTGCACCCTGATCTTGCTAAACCAACCTTTCGAAATTGATCTCATGCTGATTAAGCTCGGTAGTTTTGACATCGTCATTGGTATGGATTGGTTATCCAAGTATCATGCTAGAATTATCTGTGACGAGAAAGTCATCCACATCCCCATCGACGGTGAAACTTTGATCATCTAAGGTGATCGAAGTAAAACCCAACTAAGCCTCATATCCTGTATTAAAACCGAAAGATATATATCCAGGGGATATCAAGTTTTTGTAGCCCAAGTAAATGAAAAAGAAGTCAGCCGAGAAACGATTGGAAGATATACCAGTAGTTAGAGAATTTCTGGAAGTTTTTCCCAAAGATCTACCTGGCCTCCCTCCAGTTTGCCAAGTAGAATTCCAAATAGATTTAATTCCAGGAGCGGCACCAGTAGCTCGAGCACCCTATACATTAGCTCCTTCAGAAATGCATGAACTATCTGATCCACTACAAGAGTTAGCAGACTGAGGTTTTATTCGACCAAGTACTTCGCCCTGGGGAGCTCCTGTCTTATTTGTTAAAAAGAAATACGAATCTTTCAGAATGTGTATCAATTACCAGGAGCTGAATAAACTCACCGTAAAGAATTATTACCCATTACCAAGGATCGACGATTTATTTGATCAACTTCAAGGTTCAAGTGTTTACTCAAAAATTGACTTAAGATCAGGCTATCACCAACTGAGAGTCAGAGATAAAGATATTCCCAAGACTTCTTTCAGAACGCGATACGGACACTACGAATTTCAAGAGATGCCATTTGGTTTAACTAACGCACCTGCTGTGTTCATGGACCTCGTGAACCGTGTGTGCAAACCATACTTGGATAAAATTTTAGTGATAGTATTCCAACGATGATATTCTCACTCCTCTAGTAAACAAAAGAAAAACATGCAGATCACCTAAGGATAATATAGAATTACACGAAAAAGAGACATAAATGTCAAGTTCTCCAAATGTGATTTCTGGATCAGTATCGTGCAATTTCTCGGACATGTGATTGATAGTCAAGGAATTCACGTTGACCCCGCCAAGATTGAAGCACTTAAGAATTGGGCATCCCCTACCACACCCACAGAAATACGCCAATTCTAGACTCGCTGGCTACTATCGGAGATTTATCAAGATTTTTCGAAGATTGCAAAGTCTTTGACTGAATTAACCCATAAAAACAAGAAGTATATCTTGGGAGAAGACCAAGATTCAGCTTTCTAATTGCTAAAACGGAAACTTTGTGAAGCTTCAATCTTAGCATTACCAAAAGGAAACGATGACTTTGTCGTTTACTGTGATGCATCACTTCAAGGTTTGGGAGCAGTGTTAATGCAAAGAGAAAAGGTTATTGCATATGCATCCCGACAACTTAAGCCTAATGAAGAAAACTATACCACACACGACCTCGAATTAGGAGCAGTTGTGTTCACTCTTAAAATCTAGAGACACTATTTGTATGGCACAAAATATAATGTATACACTGGATCAAAAAAGTCTTTTTATGCATATTCCTTAATCAAAAGCGTTTGAACATAAGACAACGACATTGGTTTAGAATTACTTACAGATTAAGATAGTAAGATTCGCTAACCAGTCCTGGAAAGGCAAAATGTTAGATATGCCTTAAAGCCAGAAGGAATGAATCCAAACCACCACAAGTGTAGATCTAAGTCATGACCCTTCACCCAAAATTACCATCACAAATCCTCGAAGCCCAAATTGAGGCAATCAAAGAAGAAAACATCAAAGCTGAGAACCTACAAGGAATGGGCAAAGCATTTGAAGTACGTCCTGATGGAACACGATGTATCAAGAATCAAAGTTGGTTACCACTCTTTGGTAATTTAAGAGACTTGATCATGCATGAATCCCATAAATCAAAGTATTCCATTCACCCAGGTTCTGACAAAATGTATCAGGATCTAAAGAAACTCTATTGGTGGCCTAACAATGAAGGCGAAGACACTCGCGAGTATTTGCAAGTGTTTACCGTGCTCTAGAGTTAAATCAAAACGTCAGAATCCATCGACATACAGATACGAACCAGAGATCCAACAATGGAAATAGAAAGAATAATGATGGACTTCGTTACAAAACTACCCAAAACAACAATGACACAATTTGGGTCATTGTAGACCGTTTTACCAAATCAGCATATTTTTCCCTACCATAGCAACAGATAGTATGGAAACCCTTACAAGGTTGTATATAAAGGAAATAGTTTCACGGCATGGAGTGCCGATATCCATCATCTTGGATCGTGATAGTCATTTCACATCCAGATTCTGGCAGTCAATGCAGAGTGCTTTGGGTACTCAATTAGACATGAGTACGGCATATCATCCCGAAACTGATGGACAAAGTGAAAGAACCATCCAAACACTCGAAGACATGCTTCGAGCCTGTGTTATAGATTTTGGAAAAGGATGAGAGACAGAATACCATTGGTAGAATTTCCCTACAATAAACAGTTACCATGGCCAATACTAAGGCATCACCAATTGAGCCACTTTAAGATGGTACAAAAAGTTAAGATCCACTGTTTGCATAGGGCCTGAAGTTGGAGATGTATCAACTCCGCTCCCAGAGAGAAATCCATGAAACCGCCAAAAGATAGTACAAATTTGACACGCTGCAATGCTGTAAGAGACCGGCAAAGGAGTTAACTCCAATGTAAGCAAAAGCCTTTGTAATTCCGAATTGGAGATCAGTTATGTGAAAAGTATCAGAGGCCCTCCCTCCGAAAAGGTGACATTCGTTCAGAAAGGAGAAAGCTTAACCCCCAGTTACATTAGACCATTTAAATTCCTTAAAAAGGTCGGACCCAGGGCATGACACACTTAGCTCCTGAAGAACTCAGTAATGTGTTCACAGTACTTCCTAACTTCTAATCTAAAAAAATGCCTATCGACGAATCTCAGCCGTCATTCCAATGAAAGAACTTTGGCTTGATGACAAACTTAATTTTGTGGAAGAACCAATAGAAATCATGGATCGTGAAGTCAAGCAACTAAGACAAAGTCGTATCCCTATAGTCAAAGTAAGATGAAACTCTAAAAGAGGACCAAAATTTACGTGGGAACGTGAAGTTCAAATTCGTGCCAAGTATCCCATCATCAACTTTCAAACATCACTCCGGCATCTAACTAAATCTCGAGACGAGATTTCTTATAAGGTTGGGAGACTATAACAACCCACAATTTTCATCTATGTAATTATCCATCTATTAAATTAGAGTAATTGTCATCAATGTAATATCTACTTATTAAATTAAGTACAACCATTTTCACGGGAAGATTTTTTGCTTTATTTCACCCATTATGTAACGTAACTTACATAATCAAAGTAAACAAGCTCCGCAAACCTACCTTGCCAATTTCATCAACGTATAAAGCAAGTAAAAAGTTATAATAGTCAAGCAATATGTTTTTTAAACTCCATTTTTTATCATACATTATCAATTTAACGTACTTTTTCAAAACGTATATCAAAATAGATTTTAAACGAAAAACAGTTTAATGTTATATCAAAACAAACCATATTAAATGTGATGTTTACATACAAAAATGAATGTACAAGCCTTTCAAGCAAGGTACAAAGTAATCAAGTACATAGATATTAGAATTACATTTGCCCCTCCTAAATCAAAGTACAACTCATTTAAGCTCAATGTACAAGCCAATAAAGCATAAATTCAAACTAGCTCATTTTTCTTCCATTTTGCTTCTAGATTTTGTACAATCTGTTTCAACACAAGTTACAAACACTTATAGCACAATATTTAAACATATCCTTCCCTTCATTTCAGACCATACACGTCCCAAAATTCAAAACCCTAACCCGAAACCCTAATTGAACCCGAAACACTTAAACTAGTTTCAAATTAAGTTTTAACCTAGAAACCACCCTCCACCATGATCCACCACTATGCTAGCCTACTTGTCATCACCAAGCATCCACCCTAGCACCTTGTCACCACCAAGCAACCACCCTAGCACCTTTGTCACTTTCTGTTCACAGCAATAAAACACCACTCCTTCGTCCACAAACCAGCCTTGAATAACTGAACCCTCTCATACACCTTACACCTCTTAATACTACCTTCCTAGCTCTCCATACTTACCCCTAACAGCCCTTAGTCGCTACTCTACTACACATGGATCCCTACTCCAAGTTTTACTGGCCACTACACCTTTTTTTTTCTTTTACACTATATATACTCGCATACACACGCATACTTTCAACTCACCATTTAAACTTCATACTACGTAAAAATCATGTTCAAGCCAAGCTTAGGAAGCCAAGGAAGAATGGTTAAGCCATTTTAGAAGCCAAGGCTAAAAAAGAAAAGCTTTTGATCCATCTTTATAGTTTTTGAGTTGTTTTTGCTCCATACGGCCAATTTCATCCATTTCGTGTACTTGTAAGTCTCTAAGCTCATTCCATAAGCTCTTGTATCATTATAGATCTTGTATAAACTTTGTTTTAGTCATTTGAATAAGCTAAACAACATGTTTAGTTTTCCTAAACCAAACCAAACCCTAATTCGCACCCTAAAACCCTAAAAAGCTCATTTTGTGTACTTATCAAGCTAAAAGCCATAAGCTGATTTAATAAGCTATTCTAATAAGCTAACTTATCATTTTTATAAACATTAAAACAAATCCTAAAGCCTTAAACCCATCGGGTTAATCTTTTTAAGCTAATAAGCTCTTTTCATAAGCTTTAAGCTCATAAAAGTTACTTATTTTAGCTTATTCTAATAAGCCATAAGCTGCAAAACTCTTTTGGATTCCAAAAATACACTTTGCATGGTTTTTGGACTAGTTATGAAACGATTTCCATGCATAGGGGTATATATTGTAACTTTCTGAAATTATATAGTTTTGTGCCAAAAATGTAATTATCCTAAAGTTATAACTCCAAGGGGCTGTTTTGCCATTCTTTAAAGTTAAAGGTTTAAAGATTTTAAAAGTTATATTTTAAGGACTAACTTTGTAAATATATATAAACCAAGGGTATATATTGTCATTTTGCATTCTTAAATGGTATAAAATGGTAACATTTTATATAAATTAAAAATATATTTAATATTATAAGACAAACTCGATTTTATTAAAACCCGACATATTTGTCGTTATCATTCATCAATCGAAACGCTATAAAAGAATTATGTTATAAATATAACATAATTTATCATTCACTAGCTTTTGAAGAAACTTAAAATGATAAAATCTTATCATTTAATCTATAACATATCACGTTACTAGGGAATTTCATGTGAGGGGTTTTCAATTTGGTAGACATTTTTGACGAGTTGCTGGATTTATGATTTAAAGTGTCCTAGCTCCTCAAACGTTTACTACATGACCTCTGGATTATGATAGCCCGAACAGTGATACGATATTTTCACAAGTTATCAAACCAAAAACCATTAAACTTTATAAAAAGAGTTTTGGGAAAATATAAACAATCGGTCTAAGACTTGACATGTTACCTCAGGTTGCGTGACAAAGTCGTTTAATATCATCTGAGTCACTTTTGACATCAATCAGAATTTCCCTGAATTTAGGTGAGTTCATAGTCCCACCTTTACATGTTTTCTAATCCCAATGGGGAGATACATGCTATAAAACCAAGATACAATTGTTTTCCAACTATATGCTATTAGTTCTGATATGTTATTGCTTAAGTTTGCTTTCCCTGCCAATATTTCTTAATCATGAACCATTAGTCACTTGCGAGTGAACGCGAATATTGTGAATAGATCTATTGGGGGTGACAACTCCTGTTGGTGAACCCGTACATGGGGTAACCAAACAAACTATATTAGAGAACAAAAGATAACTTTGGCAAGGTACCTTTCCTTAAGGACAGTATGTACCTTCAAGGCATAAAATTACTTTACGGATGTTAATGTTTGGTTTACATGAGGCTTAGGGCAATAATACAGCTTCCATGAGAATTTTATTCGTTGCAATTATTACCACTTATGATGATTTGTATTCAAACATTTCATTACAAACACTGTGAATTTCACTCAACTATTGTGTTGACCATTTTAGCATGTTTATCTCAGGTAATTGAGCAATCTATGGCACGGAGTGGCATTAGACATGAGGACGTCCAAACCTGTTATCATTCAACTTTATGTTTTGAAATGTATTTTGGGACCTCTTTTGTAAAAACTCTGATGAATAATGAATGATAACTTATCTTTCAAAAACGTCTCTTTTGAGTCATTTTCTATTATTGTGACTATGATTTCATGAAGTAATACCCCAGATTAGCTTCTGCTGCTATATGTCAAATATAGGGGTGTTACAGATTGGTATCAAGAGCCGCGATTATAGAGAACAAGGTTTAAACCTAAACTATAACTACTTTTTTTTTTTTCCATCAAGAAAGTCCTTTGTTGCCACACGCAGATTTCCCGAATAGTAATGTAAAAGATAAACATAACTATTATATAAAAATAAATAACTTATGTTAATTTCCACAGGGTTACTTTCAGAACTATGTCTTCAAACAACTTCTGACTATATCTACCGCAATTATCTTATCTTCCTCTGTTGTCGATGTTAGGTATGCCTTTTTCTCTACAAACACACCTGATATACTCTGCTTCACAAACTATTCCCCAAGCCTCACGGGAAACACCTTCACCTGAACCTTCAGATGATTTTATCTAATATCTTTTGGCCTCGCCTAAGCCATCTCACCTTTCCACATGATCCATATATGAAAGGTTATGCCATGCATAAATGCTACTAGTAATGAAACACGTATTCCCACCACAAAGCTCCTACTGTTCCACAATTGTTTTTTACACTCCATCCAGTGTTACCACTACACAATGTTTATTCTCGAATTTCTTTCTTCCCAAGGAGATTTTACCACCTAAGAAACGAGCTCGTTCCCGATCATCCTCCTCTACATCTGTGTATTTATTATTAATACTTAAACACCTTGTAAACATAAAAGTATATAGTCGTACACCTTCCCAAGAGCAAACGAGGAAAACGTGTACACCACCACACAAGTGATAACCGTATATATAAACTAGAAATTGTTATAGTTTATACATTGAGTCGTTAGCCTAAATATGTAGACTAAGACTTGACCGTATTTACTTAGGTAATTGACGGTGTGATTCACTACCTGCTTGGATATATAATATCAATCAGAGGACTACCTTATAAGGTGAGTTCATAGCCCCATGTTTTATTGTTATTTAAATGATTTACATCCTTGTGGTGAGAACATGCTTGTTTTACAAATTGGACGCAAGTGTACATTTTATACCATGATTACGTATTTGCCTAAGTTACTATAACCCATTATGTCCATGATCATGAATTGTTAATTGCATAGATGTGATTGGGAATTACATTATATGGGCGTGAATGTTATGAATAGATCTATTAGGGATTGATAATCCCCGTTCGGGTGACTAGCTATCACCAGGAACGAACGCATACCATGTCGAATTTGGGATGTTGCGGGGTTAGCACATCATTCACGGACACTTGTTGGCAAATATATTTGCATTTATATATGTCGAGCTTCAGTGTCATGAGCTTAGAAAAACGTAATTAATTTTTATAATGTTTGCATGTGTTGCTCAATCATACACTTGGAAATCTTGCGGTCCTACAATTGATTTACACAAAACCTATGAATTCACCAACTTTATGTTGACGTTTTAAGCATGTTTTTCAGGTCAATAAGGCACGGGGTGCGGTGATACATTGGAAGTCAATAATTGAAGAGTCAACATTTAAGATTTGGGGTCTTATTACATTTTGGGGACAATTGTTATAAACCGGGATCTTTATTTATAGTGTTGAACAATTTGAAGCCATGAGCTTATGTAACAAACAAGTATTTTGTTAATCCAATGTATCTTTTTCAAACGACACGTTTAGTGGTCGTTCTCATATCTTGTGCTATTGATCCGTAAATGTAACGCCCTCGGATATTCAACATTCCGCTGCGTACTCAGATTTGAGGGTGTTACACAAAGAGTTTTTGAGTTACCAACCTTTCAATTTCAAAGGTACGGAAGGCGTTGTTGGCCTTATCCGCTGGTTTAAATGAACAGAATCGGTATTTCTCCGCAGTAACTGTACCGAGGACTGCAAAGTGAAATTTGCTACTGGTACTTTAACTGAAGAAGCTTTGTCTTGGTGGAATTCATTCGCCCAGCCTATTGGAATACAAGAAGCCTACAAGATCACCTGGTCCGAATTTAAAAAGCTCTTAATAAAGAAGTATTATCCCCGAACCGAGGTCAAGAAAATGAAAGATGAATTTTACAATCTGACTGTAAAAGGGAATGATCTTAAGACATACATTAGAAGATTCCAGGAATTGGCAGTCTTATGTCCAACTATGGTGCCAAATTCTAAGAAACTCATGGAAGTCTTCATCATGGAAGTCTTCAAAGCCTCAAACTTTAGAAGAAGCCATTACCATAACCAAGAGGTTAATGGATGAGGTAACAAAGCACAATTATGTGCAAGGAACCAATAATCATAAATGAAAGTTTGATGATAGAAGAAACACCACCACCAACAACAACAACTACTAAAACAATCATAATAGCAACTGTAACAATGATCACTACCAACAACATAATAGAAGGCAAGAAACCTTCAGGGCTTATGTTGCCACCCCAACTGAAAACAATGGGTACACTGGAAGCCTTCCCCTGTGTAAGAAATGCACCCTGCATCACACAGGACCTTGCACTGTTAAGTGTCAAACTTGCAACAAGGTGGGTCATCTGGTGAAGTATCAGACTTGCAACAAGGTAGGTCATCTGACCAGTAATTGCAGAAACAAAGGGCCAGCCACTGGAAGCAACCTACAACCAGTATTCATAACTTGTCATGCCTGCGGAGAGAAAGGGCACTACAAAAGTCAGTGCTCAAGAGCACACAAAAATGCCCACAGAAGAGCATACTTGCCGAGGGACAATAATGCTCACCAAGACCCGAACGTAGTCACAGGCATGTTCCTTCTAAACTAACATTTAGCTAGAGTATTATTTGATTCAGGAGCCGATAAAAGTTTTGTATCCATATCTCTTGCTTCTATGCTTAATATCCTAAGCTCCTGTCTTATTTGTTAAAAAGAAAGACGGATCTTTCAGAATGTGTATCGATTATTGGGAGTTGAATAAACTCATTGTAAAGAATCGTTACCCATTACCCAGGATCGATGACTTATTCTACCAACTTCAAGGTTTGAGTGTTTATTCGAAAATTGACTTAAGATCAGGCTATCATCAACTGAGAGTCAAGGACAAAGATATTCCCAAGACTGCTTTCAGAACGAGATACGGACACTATGAATTTTAAGTGATGCCATTTGGTTTAACTAACGCACCTGCTGTGTTCATGGATCTCATGAACCTTGTGTGTAAACCATACTTGGATAAATTTATGATAGTGTTCATCGATGATATTCTCATCTACTCTCGTAACAAAGAAGAACACGCAGATCACCTGTGAATAATTTTGGAATTACTCAAAAAGGAGAAATTATATGCCAAGTTCTCTAAGTGTGATTTCTGGATCAGTATCGTGCAATTTCTCAGGCACGTGATTGCCAATCTAGGAATTCACGTTGACCCCTCCAAGATTGAAGCAGTTAAGAATTGGACATCTCCTACCACACCCACAGAAGTACGCCAATTCTTAAGAGTCGTCGGCTACTATCAGAGATTCATCAAAGGTTTTTCGAAGATTGCAAAGCCTTTGACTGAATTAACCCAGAAAAACAAGAAGTATATATGGGGAGAAGACCAAGAGTCAGCCTTTCAACTGCTAAAACAAAAATTATGTGAACCTGCAATCTTAGCATTTACAGAAGGAAACGATGACTTTGTCGTTTATTGTGATGCATCACATAAAGGTCTGGGAGCGGTGTTAATGTAAAGAGAAAAAGTTATTGCATATGCATCTCGACAACTCAAGCCTCATGAAGAGAACTATACCACACATGACCTCGAATTAGGAGCAGTAGTATTCGCTCTTAAAATTTGGAGACACTACTTGTATGGCACAAAGTGTACTATGTTCACTGATCATAAAAGTCTTCAGCATATCCTTGATCAGAAAGAGTTGAACATGAGACAACGCCGTTGGTTAGAATTACTCGCAGATTACGATTGTGAGATTCGCTACCATCCTAGAAAGGCAAATGTTGTAGCAGATGCCTTGAGCCGGAAGGAACGAATCAAACCACTCCGAGTTAGAGCATTAGTCATGACCCTTCACCCAAAATTACCATCACAAATCCTCGAAGCCTAAACTGAGGCGATTAAAGAAGAAAACATCAAAGCTGAGAACCTACGAGGAATGGACAAAGCATTTGAAGTACCTTCTGATGGAACTCGTTGTATCAAGAATCGAAGTTGGTTACCACTCTTTGGTAATTTGAGGGACTTGATCATGCATGAATCCCATAAATCGAAATATTCCATCCACCCAGGTTCTGACAAGATGTATCAGGATCTAAAGAAACTCTATTAGTGGCCTAACATGAAGGCAATCATCGCTGAGTATGTTGGCAAGTGTTTAACATGCTCTAGAGTTAAAGCAGAATGTCAGAAGCCATCCGGCTTACTGATACAACCAGTGATTCCTACATGGAAATAGGAAAGAATAACGATGGACTTCGTTACAAAACTACCCAAAACATCAAGCGGACATGACACAATTTGGGTCATTGTAGACCACCTTACCAAATCAGCACATTTCATCCCTACCAGAGAGACATATAGTATGGAAACCCTTACAAGGTTGTATATAAAGGAGATAGTTTCACGACATGAGTGCCGATATCCATCATATCGGATCGTGACAGTCATTTCACATCCAGATTCTGGCAGTCAATACAGAGTGCCTTGGGTACTCAATTAGACATGAGTATGGCATATCATCCTAAAACTGATGGACAAAGTGAAAGAACCATCCAAACACTCGAAGACATGCTTCGAGCCTATGTTATAGATTTTGGAAAAGGATGGGAGAGACACTTACCACTAGTAGAATTTTCCTACAATAACAGTTACCATGCCAGTATTAAGGCAGCACCATTCGAGGCACTTTATGGTCGAAAGTGTCGATCACCTGTCTGCTGGGCCGAAGTTGGAGATGTTCAACTCACGGGACCAGAGATAATCCATGAAACCACCGAAAAGATAGTGCAAATTCGACAACGCTTGCAAACTGCAAGAGATCGACAAAGGAGTTACGCCAATGTAAGGCGAAAGCCTTTAGAATTTCAAGTTGGAGATCGTGTTATGTTGAAAGTGTCACCTCGAAAAGGTGTCATCTGATTCAGAAAGCGAGGAAAGCTTAACCCCAGGTACATTGGACCATTTGAGATCCTTAAAAGGGTCGGTCCAGTGGCGTACACACTTGAGCTTCCTGAAGAACTCAGTAATGTCCACAGTACCTTCCACGTTTTTAATCTAAAGAAATGCCTATCTGACGAATCTCTCGTCATTCCAATGAAATAGCTTCGGCTCGATGACAAACTTAACTTCGTGGAAGAACCACTAGAAATTATGGACCGAGAAGTCAAGCAACTGAGACAAAGTCATATCCCTATAGTCAAAGTAAGATGGAACTCTAAAAGAGGACCAGAATTTACGTAGGAACGCGAAGATCAAATTCGTGCCAAATATCCACATCTACTTTCAAACATCACTCCATCATCCAACAAAATATCGGGATGAGATTTCTTTTAAGGTTGGGGTGTTAATCCCACGCCTTGATCGATTCTTTACGTAGTAAAGAGTTTGTTACCTTGGAAGAATCCAAAATAACAAAGATTGAGACTTTGTATGTATACCAAATTGTATGCAGAATCTACACTTTGATACTCTAGAGTTGTTTATTAATGGAACAGTAATAACCAAAACAAACAATGAACAATGAACAAACGGCTTCAATATTATTAGAATAATACGAGTACTCTTTTAGTACTGGGGTTACAAAAACCTTGAAGCTATTACAATTTTTCTCTCTAAGTATTTTTATCACTTGAAAAGTATATATCTATTCTAAACATAGGATCTCCTTTTATAGAACACAAGAAGTCCTTTACAAAGATAACAACCTATCTTTTAGGATCAGTTACAATTCAAAAATAAACATCCCGAAATAATCTCCATGCATCCTTATCTTCAGTTCAGCAGCTTTGACCACCAGCAGTACTTGCTCTTTCTACTAGCAGTATTAATTAACACTGGCAGTACTAAGTTTGTACTGGCAGTACTAACTCCATTAGTACTGTTGGCAGTATTAAGTCTTGTGAAAATTTATTCCTAACATGGGGGACTATAACAACCCATAATTTTCTTTTATGTAATTATCCATCTATTAAATTAGATGCAACCATTTTCATGGAGAGATTTTTGCTTTATTCCATCTATAATGTAACGTAACTTACATTACCAAAGTAAACGAGCTCACGCAACCTACCAATGCCAATTTCATCAATGTTTATGTTAAGTAAACGTTATAATATGTCAAGCAATATTTTTTAATCATCATTTTATCCATACGTTATCTATTTAACATCCTTTCCATAACGTTATATCAAAACGGATTTTAAACGTTAACGTTTATATATAAAACCCTAACTATATGTAATGTTTACATATAAACCAAATGTACAAGATAATAAGGCATGTGTACAAGTTATCAATACATGAAATTCAAATATCTTTCCCCTCTAAAACCAATGTATAACTCCCTAAAGCTTATTGTACAACCAGATAATGCATAGTATTCAAATTTAACCATTTCCCTCCAAAATCTTAAGGCATTTCGTACCATCTTTTAGGCATGAGTTACAACTTTCCTAAGCACTATATTTAAACATTCTTTCCCTCTATTTCAGCCCCTACTCGTCCTAAAAACTAAAACCCTAACCCGAAAACCCTAATGAACCCGTCACTCCCTAACTAGCTCGAACCAAGTTTAAACCAAGCAACCACCCTTCTCCATGACACACCACCTTGCTTATTACCTTTCTAAGACCAATTTCAAACCCCGCAGTTTCCCGACAATAACCTCCTCAAGAAACAATAAAAAGAAATTATTGCAAGCTCGAGAAGACTAATGGAAGCTATAACAAGCCTTTTTTAAAAGATTAATTATCATATACCACCTAAAAAAAAGTGCATGGCTTTAACCAATTGCAAGCAGAGGAGAGATGTTCTTAAGATTAAGAGCAAGACAATGGAAGAAGAGCAGAATCAACCTGAAGTTTGCAAGAATTGCTTCTTAAACTTATGGATGATTTGCAAATTCTTAAAGGAAGTCAACAAGAGAAGAAGGAGACAGCAGCTCAAAGTTTTATTCCATATTGGAATTTTTCTATGATTGACGATGGAGAAGCTAGAGACAACTTTTTGAAAGACGTTTGCACCTTCTTAAGGAAGTTCAGTCGTATACCTTTTGGATTAACACCAAAGTTTATATTGATAGCTTGGGAAAGTTTTGGCAAAATTAAAGATGCTTTGACGGACAAGCAATATCAATAAGAGGATATTCAAGAATTGATGTGTAAACCTATTGAAGATAGTGCCGAACTTAGTGAAGAGCTATCTATATATTAATAGTCCCAAGCCTGAATCGTCTTATTTTATACGACAATGACGATGATGAGTATACTATTATATATAGCAAGCCTAAAGCAATCACACCCGACTTACCGATCGAGGAGCCCGATAACTCCCTAAGTATGGGGGACGAGCATCTTAGCACTATTCCGGAAACGGAATCAGACGAATTAATAAAGTCTAGTGTTGAGAACCTTGTCCCAATCCCAAGTGAGTTCGAGGGTATTTCCGAAGATATGTGTGATGTGCCCGTTTGTGAAGATCCTTCCCCTTTTGATGCTTTATACGATCATTCTGAGATTTTATCTGATCCAAACGATGATGGTACTTCGAGTGATGACGATGATTTTGAGGACATCAAGTACGTTAGCTTAGAGGAGGTGAATGATGTTGATCAAGAAGAGAAAGTTTGATTTAGAAGATATTCTTCAAATCCAAGACGTTATTCTTCATGAGAAATTGTTGAACATTAATCGTCTTATTGCTAATATCGAATCTTGAGATAACCTACTCTAATGTGTAGTCAAGTAGACTTCTCCATTTCCCTAACCCCCGATAGTAAATCTTTCTTTGAGAAGTCCGATACTTCCTCATCATTATTTTCGGATAATTCTTTAACCCGAATTCGAGACGTTTAGGGAGAGGCGATCATTAACGGAAAAACGAGTAGTGACAGAACCACACTATTCTAATTACTCTCTATTATCTCCTTTCCCGAAGTATGATTCGTTTCATTATGAGATTGAGGCCCCGATCCATGTAGGTTGACTAGCGTTGATAATGAAGCAATTTTGGGAGAACCTCCTGTGTTCATGGTGCCTAAGTGTAACCACACTCATCCCACCCTTATGATGGATTCAGATGTCATTATCCGAACTTTTCTTCCTTATTTCACTTATCCGATGGACTCTTCTTTTCCTCCCTCCCCCGGGAATGAAGACACAATTTTTGACCCTGATATTTCCACTTTTCATTTTTCTTCTCTTAAGCCAGTGGCATATGAAAATCCGATAGTGATTTTTCTATTACTTAGTTTACTCTGCCCCAAGGACAAAGGAATTCGGGGAGAGTCAAGCTAGAGACTCGCACAAAAACAAGCGCTTCTCGGGAGGCAACCCGTGTCTTTTATTTCTTTCTATTTTCTTAATAAATAAGTGTGTGATTTTATAGCCCAAGTGTGGGGGCGTGCTTCTTCTTTCTCTTTGGTTTGTGTATTAGTCTTTGCTTACAGGATTCCTCCAAGATTCATATATAACCGAGAGCTGTTTTCAATCCTCTAATTCGCGCCCGTCTTCGATTTCTTCTAGCTTATTAGGATTCTCAATCTGATCATTTATATATATATATATATAGTTTCCCATGTTACACACTAATACTGTAAATTTTTTTTGCATTTGTCTTTTTCATTCCTAAGTGTGGGGGTAAAACCTGACATTTTTTAACATTGAGGCCAATGTTCCATTCTAAGTGTGGGAGGGATTTCTATCGAAATGTGATCATACCTATGCCTGTCTGTGTTCCCAAGCAACCCCGTTTTGACCAAAATTTTAAAATTTTTATTGTTTTATTATGATATATAAAAACAAAATAAAAAAATAATAATAATATATAAATAAGTAGGCCCGTAGAACTAGGTAGCTTTTGACTTGACCGAGTTTTAAACTCTAGCTTTCCCCTTAGCTTTCGAGACTTAGCGTTTGCTTAACTTTAAAATTTTCAAAAGAACGAAAAATGATAAAGTTTAATATAAGTTAGATGCTAATCGAGGAATAGTTGTCTATCTTAAGTAGCTCATAAAGGTAATTGTGGCATTTTATATTGTTTTGCTCCCGACCGAGCTTTCTAAAACGGCTATATATGAAATGTTGAATAAAATAAAGTTTGCTATTAAGGTTTTTGCGATTCTTAGTTTAAAATCACTTCGTAAGATTCCATCTGATGAATTAAGTTACACATACGAGGTTTTGTCAGTGTTGTTTGGGAATAGACTCTGGACCATGGCCGGCTCGCATACTAATGTGGCAGTTGTTAAAAGATCACAGGACTTGAAATTTGGCTAATAATAATAAGTTATGTAAATAAAACCGAAAGCCGAATAAGACTTCTGGAGTCATGTCTGGGACTCGATACCGATGTGACAGTCGTTTAAAGGGTGGTGGTAATAATAATAAAACTGTAGGCTGATAAAAGTTTACTGCATCTTGCCGGCTCACAACCGATGTTGCAGTCTTCTAAATAAGGCACATAGTAACAATCTGAGACTGATAAAAGATGCTGTCAACTTGCCTGGCTCACACCAGATGTTGCATCAGCCTTAGCAGCCTTCTAAAAGGTCGAGGAAATTACCAAGGTCGAAATATGTTTGCTGCATCTTGCCGGCTCACAACCGATGTTGCAGCCTTCTAAAGGACCGAGGTTTAATAATGTTGCAATAATAATAAGTATAAAGCCAAATTTTGACTCCGGGGTTATCTAAATAAAGCCTCCGTCTCTGGACTCGTAGTTGAGTTGTTGCGGATGAAATAAAAAGGATAACCCCTAAATCATGCGAAATTAGAACCTTAATGTGGACCTTATTCTCACCATATCGTCTCTTTAGGAAAGGATTTCAAACTAATTGTGGTCTAAACCGGGTTATTTTATTTAAATAAGGACATAATTTATTTGCATCCATAAATAAAAAAAATCCTTAGAGGAAATTAGGAATAAGGGAGCGAAAAGTTAAGTCTATACTTACACAATTAGCATTTATGAGTAGTGTTAGCATCTACTCTTATATTTAACTGTGATTTCGTTTTAAGCTTAGTTTGGGGATTGTGAAAATCAAGGATGACAAACTCCCGTTCTTAAAGCCATTTTACTAATTTTATTTAATTGTTATCTTAGTTTTTAATGAATAAGTGGTTAAAACGGAGGCGCTTTCGAAATAAATGATTTTTGAACCTGCTTAATGGACCTTTTCTGTTCATGTTTGATTGTGAGGGGTCATAAGTTAAAGGGGGGTTTAATTATTTATTTTCGGACATGTTTTATTTACATTGCGTGTGGGACCAGCAATGGCTTAGTGTGGGGGAATTTTGATATGTGCTAAAACACACATCATTTGTACCCCGAAAAATGCTAATAAACAGACTAAGCCACTAAAATATGGATAAATATGTTGCAAATATGTTTGTATTGTGTTTTTATGTCTTACTAGTACAAAGGATTGAAAACAAAGCAAAAACGGTAATTTGTGGGTGACTTTCGACGACGCTTTTACGTTTATCGAGGTTCAAACGAAGTCGTTAATATTCCTCGATCACTCCATTGGAAAGAGCACGAAATTACGAGTCCAACGGTACCGGCCTTTCATATTTGAACCTTTTTATTTTGAACCTTTTTCGCCCCTGTTTGAACCTTTAATACTAGTATAAATGAACCTGGCCAATAAAGGGTTATATATTAATTTTTGTATAATATTATTGAAACGCTGCCTAGCGCAGTTGGTTTCATTGGTTGAGTTAAAACTCAAACCAAGAGGTCGGGGGTTCGAAACGCAGGAGGGTTATAATCCCCTCCACGCCACGTCAGCTGCCACGCTGGCTGACACGTGGCACCACGTGGCATGCCACGTGGCGGACCCAGACCCGACCCGATCCAGACCCGGCCCAAGACCCGACCTGACCCGGCCCAAGACCCGACCATGACCCACCGGTTGACTGGCGGTCAACCACCGTTGACCGGTGGTGTCTGCCGATGGTCCGACGTGGTCTGCCAGCCGTGACCGTCAGTTGGCCACCGTTTAAACTGCCGCCGTAGATCACCATTGACCGATGGTCCCCGGTGATAATCCCGTGATGGTGCCAGAACAGTAATTACACCACGTGGCACCACTCAGGTGGTGACACGTGACATTCTAATGATTGGAGTACGAGGTACTATGCAGGTATACGAGGTACTGTAGCAATACAGGTTGATTGGTACGAGGTTTCTAGAAGCACACGTGGCAGCATCTCATTGGTGGATCCTGCTGGCGACAGGTATGCTGTATAATAAACCATGGGCGGGCTAAAATGAACAAAAAATGCCCCTCACAATTTGCACTAAAACGCGTCAGAATGGCCTGAAAAGAAGAAAATGCCCCCAAGCCCACTTTGGGCTATAAATTGGAACGCAACAGCTCATTTGGGGGAGTTAGTTTTTTAAGTTTATTTTTTTATAGTAGTAGGTGTAGATTTAGGAGATGTATTATAATTATTAGTCTTATTGAAAAGCTTTAAGCTTATTAAAGCTTATTTTAATGAAGATTTGAGCTTATTAATGAAGAATGTTTAAGGTTTGTTTTTATGAAATGCTTATTTTCTTTTTATGCTTATTCTTCTACTCTTTCTCTTCTTTTGTTTATTTCCAAATAAGCTCATGCTTATAGCTTATTTTTGGATCCCATCTCTTAAGCTTATATTCTAATAAGCTACTTCTATAGCTTATTTTATATTGTTTTCGATTTAGAGCTTTTCGAGTGAGCTTATTTTAGCTTATTTTCGATTGCTTATTTTTATTCAAGCTTATTTTTCTTTATATAGATCTAATCCTTAATCATACCCGATCCATATAACTTGATTGAACATCCTTAAGTTTCGGTGGATAGATCTTTAATTTTTAGGCTTATTTCTAGTATAAAGTTTGTTGTTTTTAAATCTAGACTTATTTTTCTTAGATCCAAATCTTTAAATACACCCATCTAAGGTCACCTGATGAACATCTTAGTTTCGGGTAGATGTAGATCGAAAGTTCAATCTTTTAGCTTATTTCTTTAGATAAATTCTAAAATAGTTTTTGCTTATCTCATCTTTCTCTTTTCTTGTCTAGTTTTTCAAAATGCTTATTGTTTGATTAACTCGAATCGAAAGCTAAAAATGGTGTCATGAGTCTTCCTACTCGTGACCTTATTCATTAAGTCTGAGCACCTTTTATCTTCGAGCGCTATCTATTTAGCTTATTTAGTCAGAAAGTACTAAACTTTACTGTGTTTCTATATAGCTAATTAGCTAGGGCTTCATTCTGAAGGTAATTGTAGCTTTTTGAGAAGTTCTTATTTAAAAGCTTATAGTCATCATCATTTCTTCAAAAAGCCTTGATACTTTTTAGCTTATTCTAGTTTTATTTCAAAAGGTAAGTTTTTATATTATATAGATTTAATATAGTTTTGATTTTTACAAAAATTAGTTTTCAAATAGCTTATTTATACTAAAAACTTTTTTCATCTTATTAGCTTGTTTTGTCTAAATTTTCATGTCCTTATTTCTTATTCCATCCTCAACATCTAAGGTCGGAGCTTTAAGGGACTTATAAGGTTTTGATAAATAGATAAAGTTTTAATCTTATAGTTTTTTACGGAAAGTAATTAGTAGATAAAGTTGACACCTTTATTTGCTAATTAGTGAAGTAAAGCTTAAAAGTGATAAACTTTTTTGTTTATTAAGTTTGTAAGATCGGGTGGTTATCGTTTATTTGCGGCTCTTCATTTTGGTTACATTTTCTATCATTTTTCAACTAATAGTTAGATTAATTAGTTATTTTTATAAAATTTTGCTTATTCTTTATTGGCCATGCGAGTGATAGTTTAACTTGTGTTTCTAAGTTGTTTAGTGATTTTGAATTTAAGTGCGGGTTTTAAAAAAAAGGTTTAAAAGATTAATAGTCAATTTACATACCGTCATTTACTTTTAATGCAATTTAAATACTTGTCATTTATTTTCAAAAGCATTTCACTTTACTTGTCATGTAATTTCTTGCAACTAGTTTTCTAAGGATTTTAATTCGTTAAACATAAGCCCGCACATAAGGAACATTTCACGTCACTTAGCAAGCATATTTGTCATTTATATCAATTTTAGTATAATCTTTTAGTTTTTAATGTTAGTTTAATTTTTAGTTTAAAAATAGTTTAAAACCAAAAATAAAATATTTGTCATTCAAGTACCAAACGAAACATTCTCATGAATTTCAATTCATCTCTCGCCGTGGAAATGACACTCGAAAGATAGACTATTATTTTTCCTAAAGTAATTGTCTCATCTGACGGGATATACTATATATTATTATGACACGCGTTTGACGTTTATCAGCAAGACTCGGGGGTTGTTATCGTTCTCTAGGGGAATAAGTTGGGAGGGCTTGATTACGGTCTAACTGAATTCTAGGGGTTGAGAGAAGATTCTTTTTGTGTTTTTATATTTATAGGAAAGCAAGTAAATCTATGGTTTGAGAGGTTGGTTTGTTTAACTACTAACTAAACTAATATCTAATCTACTGGTGATAACTTTATGATAATTAAATGTATTTACTTAATCATGCACTACTTATCAGATTGCTTCTCCTAATCCTGTTGCCTTGTCACACTTGTGATGAAGTGTATACGTTTCGCGATAAATTGCGTTTAGGCACTCCCGGAACCACGAAAACTTTTCTACGCTTCAACAAATACCCACTTTTATACCCAATACATAAAAGTTACATAAATATATCATATATATCTTTGTTTTGCCGAAATTCATACAACATGTATGAATATATACATGAAAATTTTGATAAGTCTTACACCTTGGTCAATTTCATGCCATACCACTTTATGGCACACCATACCCCCCATCCCTACCATTCTTTGACTAATGACCATGACTAAGGCCATCCCTAGGACACCCTTATGTCTCCTTGACCAAGTATACCTCTTATATACATACAACTAACTCATACACACTTAACACTTAGATAAATTTTCACAAAAACTTCTCTTTTACTCCTTCCTTGGCCACGGCACAAGAACACCTCCCAACTAAATCCATACAAAATTTTCTATAACCCTTACACTTCTATATACACATATCCTAAGATGTACTAAGGCATTTGCAAGCATTGGTTAACCATTTCCAAGTTATAATCAAGAAAAAGGAAGCTAGGGTTTAGTGAAGGAAAGTAAGAGTTTATAAAGTGCAAGTTTGGTTTTTGTGGCTAAACAAGGGTTTAGCACTTATACATCATCTCCATCTTTTGCCTTAATTAAGGGTCCATTTAAACTCTTTAATTGTTGCTATAATTTTCATTATTATGCAATATGTTGTTGTTTCTATTTAGTATATCACCATTTAGGTTGTAATCATGAAAAATTTTAAAAATAAAAAACAATGGGTTTTTTCACTTGAGAACATGATCGTTTTACACACTTTATATCTATGTTTTGTTAATACTTACATCATGTTAAAAAAGGATGAGAATTGTTGTATCATATTTGTTTTGGTGTAAACATGTTTATGGATTTAATTAAGGGTTTTCATAACTTCAGGATTTGTTTCAACTTATAGATAATTCATAAGACATGTATAATATTGATTATGGACATTTTAATCATGTAATATAACAACTAAAATAAAGGTCCTATGGAAAGGAAATTTACTTGTACTAAACTTGGTTATGTATAAAAATGATTATTGAGAAAACTAGTAAATTAAGTTTACTTAAGTAATGTTATGGTTTTAAAATAGATTAATGGATTTGTTGACATAAGTAACTTGGACACATAAGGACTATTATGGACAAATGAGACATCATATATGTATGATTTATAAAGTATATGATATATGAGACTTGTGGTAAAATACAAAGTAATAATAGTATAATGAAAAGATATAAATGGACTTTAACTAACAAGCATAAACATTCTGTCCCAAATTCGGATTTTTACATATTTATTTTATATTTTTATAAGATAATACATTTCACGACGATTCCGAAAAAGTAAGAAACTTGTTAAACGGATTAATAACGAAAAAGTTACGTTAAAAACAAGTTATACGTTAATAAACGAAGTCGTAAATGAATTTTTATAAAAACATTTTTATAAAAATCTCAAACAGCAAGGGTTAGTATTTTTAACAAATAATACATATTTTTAGGATTCCAAAATGATAAGAATCGTAATTTTTCAATTAATAACGAACGAGTTATGAATTTCGCGAGTTTACGACAATTAATACTTTTATAAAACTATTTTTATAAAAGTTACTATTCATGACAGAAAGTTATATTTTTGTAAACCTCATAAAAATATAGAACTTTCAAATACGAGAACGTCCTCGAAAGAATCATTAAAAACGGAGCTATAACGAATAAAATACGACATTTACGGGTTTTACGACGACGAATACGATTTATACGAAACTCATGTCTGTCATGAACAGTAAAGTAAAAGTTACTGTTCACCAGCAGGTCCGAAATTTGAAAATGTCAATTTATGATAACTCGTCTTAATACGAAAAGATGGACATAAGAAACGCGAGAATCGGGCTTAAAACGCGAAAGTTACGCCAGTTTTACTAAACGGTAATTATAAACGTTTTAACTTATTAAACACAATTTTTCTAAAACCATTAGTTGGTGATTGAGCTATATAGAATATTATGTGGTTATCAAAGTACTATATTACTAGGGAGTTTCATAATGAGGCCTCTTCGGATGGCGTTTCGACGAGTTGTTGGATTTACGATTTAAAGTGTCCTAACTCCTCGAACGTCATGTCATGACCTCTTTAATTATGATAGCCCGAACGATAGTACAATGTAACAACTCTTAGATTATATTCAATGTTGTTAGACTAAGTACTCAGTACTTACACGACCTTAATTTAATTAGGTTGCATTTGATCAATTCGCGTGGCGCGTTAATTGTGATACACTCGACATTACTCACTCAAGGTGAGTTCATAGCCCCACATTTTACATGCTTTTGTTTTTACAAAGTTTTTGGGGTGAAAAACATGCAATGCTTTACAATTGGACACAAGTGGTTAAGTTTCACATTATGATTACGTGTTGCCTAAGTAGCGATAACCCATATCTGAGCCCATTATCATGAACTGTTAATTGTGAGCGCGAATGTTATTAATAGATCTATTGGGTTTGACAACCCCGTTCGGGTGATTAGCTATCACTAGACAAACGAACGTATACCATGTCGAATAAAGGATGTTGCGGGTTAGAACATCATCACGGGCAATGTAGGCCATTAATTTGGTATTCATACACGTCAAGCTTCAGTGTCATGAGCTTAGAGCAACGTAATTACATTTATATGATATCTGCATCTGTTGCATTATCATACACTTGGGGAAATCTTGTGGTCCTACAATATATGATTTATCAAACCTATGAATTCACCAACATATTGTTGACGTTTTAAAGCAATGTTTTTCAGGGGATCAATAAGCACAAGGTGCGATGGATACATTGGTGGTTTTGATTTGGATGTCATGCATTAAAGATTTTGTCACATTTCATTTTGTTATCTGTTATGGGCTGAAAATCTTTGTATTTTGATCAAGTGAACAAGTTAAGCTTCGGGCTTATGTAACAAATATTGTGATAAATCCAATGTATCGTTTTCAAACGACTTTTTGGTCGTTCTATATATCTCTTGTGTTGTTGATCCATAAAGTAACACGCCCCGGACCCATATTCCGCTGCGACCCAATTTGGGGGTGTTACAGATTGGTATCAAGAGCCAAGGTTATAGAGAACCAGGTCAAATGTTTTTGCTGGACTATAACCGTTTTCAAACAACGAATTCATACAACGGGGTTGTACACGGGACATACATATGTGCATACATTCATGCATACACTACTTGCTGCATTAGTTGGTTGGACTAGATGCATTCACATTTAATATACATGTTAGGATTATAAATGTATATTACTATAAGAGTCTTATATTAAATACTAATATAAGCTATTTTGAATTTTCAGATTCAGTCATGTCGGATTCGGATGAATCAGGGGTTACACACACAGAGATCTCTAGTCCATATGAGGACCTATCCGATATAGGTTCACCTAGAGCCGATGACCATGAGTTCCCAGAGCCCTTAATGCTAGAGGGACCATACTTTGAGGCCGGCTCATAGGCACCACCATCTCCAGCTCTTGTTAAGGCCCGGAGGAGCCAGGGCATGCACCCCTCACCTGATTATGTTCCAGGTCAGAGCATGATGATGACGAGATCGTTGCTGAGGACCAGCCGTATGCTGAGGATGCCTCACCTATTGCACAGTCACCAGATTATGTGCCGGAGTCTGATCCTAAGGCTGATCCGGAGGAGGATTGGCGTGAGGACCCGAGGGAGGATCCTATCGACTGATCCTGCTGATGGAGGAGATGATGGAGACGATGAGATGGACATTGAGGAGGATGAGGATGACGATATGGATATCGAGGCTGATGAGGAGGATGAGGATGACGAGATGGATGTTGAGATTGACGAGGAGGAGCACCTAGCTCCTGCCTACCCAGTAGTTGTTGCTTTACCAGCTACTGCCCCATCTGCAGAGGAGACTGAGCCGTTTGAGACTGATGAGTCTGCGGCCACACCACCACCTCACCCTGCATATCGGATGACGGCTAGGATTTCCATTCCCGAGCCATTACCTGTACCAGCATGGTCTGATTCTGAGGTTGCCAGATTACTTGCTATATCTTCCCCACCAGCATCACCACTATCTCCATGGTCTTCATCACCACCACAGATTCCTGTCCCATTATCACCACCTCCACCAGTATTGACAGCACCACCTCCTAGTCCTATTCGATCATTGGGCTATCGAGCTGCTACGATTCGGATGAGAGCTGAGGCTGCAGCTACTTCCCATTCACTACCATTACCACCACCCTTCATACTCTCCCCCACCAGACCAGATGCACCACCACCCATGCCCACATCAGCTCCTACTTCATCCCCACCACTACATAGAGAGGACAGACCCGAGGTTAACTTACCACCTCGGATGGGGTTAGGTCTCGCACTGGGTCCCAGGTATGAGGTCGGAGAGAGCTCCGCCGCTGCTGCTGCTAGACCAGCTGGAGGTCTTAGGGCAGATTACGGCTTTGTTGCCACTATGGACAGACTGATCAGACGTGACCCAGAGAGATATGTCGGATATGGGATTACGGATTCATGGGAGGAGATGGTTGAGACATTACCGGGAGCTCCAGTTAGTACCGATACAGAGTTGGGTGCACACATGAGAGAGTTTGAGACTATGGTTAGGCGAGATACAGATGAGATCTACACGAGGTTAGATGACGAGCAGGGACAGAGACAGTTATTGGCCGGTCGGGTCAATATGCTATTTAGAGACAGACGTGGACATGCACATACACGTCAGCTCATGGAGACCGAGGCTGGGATGTCTAGAGAGGCTTGGGGACGAGCGATGGATGCGAGCGATCTTGCTCATGGAGAGGTTATTTCCCTACGCACCACAGTTCATGCACAGGGGGGGGGGGGGGAAATTTGTCAGAGATCACAGAGTTACGTCAGCGGGTCCTAGGAGACAGAGAGCGATTTCTGATTTGCTAGAGACAGACCGCAGGAGGCGTGAGGAGATGAGAGAGTTGAGAGCTGCTGATCGCACTCGACAGCAGCAGCTTATTCAGACCTTGACTGCTATGCAGACACTACAGAGAGAGACGATTCCACTTCAGGGATTGGTCACCACACTGCAGGGGCAGGTGGCAGCCTTACAGGGGCAGGTTACTGCCTTACAGGGACAGCAGGGACCCGCTGGGGGTCTTGCACAGATGGAGCTACCAGAGGAGGCTGGTAGCAGTTCTTAGATTAGACTTTGTTATGGCTAGTCGTTTGTATTTAGCCTACTAAGTATTACGGGGTAAATCCCGGCTAGTAAGGCTTAGGGTTATTATGTTTTCTTTTGTTGTAACCTAACATTATGATCATTTTGTATCGAAACCAATCATGTATGTTTTCCAGTTATATATGGAATGGTGGTATTATGTCATGTTTAAAATCGAATTTGTGATGAATGAATGTCGATTTGGTTATATCATTGTTAATTACAATTCAATTGTACATTTCACTGTGTGATGTGATCTCACTTTATTTATCATGGATATGTCATGTCGTGGTTATGATTTTATGAAATCTAACGGATATTGTATTTTCTTATGATTGAAGAAAATGGCACCAAAAAGAGCTACGAGGTCAACACCGGTCACAACAACAACAGACCCAACAACAGCCACAACCACTAATGTCACTAATGCCCAACTCCAAGCTATGATTAACGAAGGTGTCAGTGCCGCTTTGGCCGCACGTGACGCAACCAGGAATGGCACTGATAGCCATTCTTCGGGAACGGGTGTCAGGGGATCTGAACGCGTTGCTAGAGAATGCACTTACCAGGATTTCATGAAGTGCAAACCTCTGTATTTTAAGGGCACTGAGGGAGTGGTTGAGTTAACCCAATGGTTTGAAAGAATGGAGACTGTCTTCCGAATAAGCAACTGCTCGGTGGAAAACCAGGTCAAGTTCTCTACTTGTACTCTTTTAGCAAGTGCTCTAACATGGTGGAATTCCCATGTTATGACTGTTACTCATGATGTTGCATACTCGATGACTTGGGTAGATCTGAAGAAGAAGATGACTGACAAGTATTGTCCACGAAACGAAATGAAGAAGCTTGAGGCTGAGTTGTGGAACTTGAAGGTAATAGGTACTGATGTGGTCAAGTACAACCAACGTTTTCAAGAGCTAGCACTACTGTGTGTTAGAATGTTCCCTGAGGAGGCGGATAAAATTGAAAGGTATGTCGGGGGATTGCCCGACATGATCCATGGAAACATCGTAGCTTCAAAACCAAAGACAATGCAAGAGGCCATTGAAATGGCCACTGAACTGATGGACAAGAGAGTCAATACCATTGCGGAAAGACAAGCTGAAAACAAGAGGAAGTTTGAAAACACTTCCCGAAACAGTCAGAATCAACAACAACAACAAATCAAGAGGCAAAACACCGGCAGGGCATACACTGCTGGATCGGGTGATAAGAAACCATATGGGGGATCTAGACCCCTATGCTCAAAATGCAATTACCACCATGACGGTCCGTGTGCTCCAAAGTGCTATAAATGCAACAAATATGGTCACATCGCCCGTGACTGTAGGGGTACGGGAAATGTCAACAACAATAACAACCAGAAGGGCACCGGATCGGGTCAGAAACCTACTTGTTTTGAGTGTGGAGCTCAGGGACACTTCAAAAAGGAATGTCCAAGAATGAAGAACAACAAAGGCAACCGTGGTAATCAAGCTGGGAATGACCGCGGTAGAACTTGGTAGTTTCGATGCTATAATCGGTATGGATTGGTTGGCGAAGTACCAAGCGGTCATTGTGTGTGCCGAGAAGATTGTTCGCATTCCCTGGAAAAATAAAACCTTAATCATACACGGTGATGGAAGTACCCAGGGAAATGTGACACGATTAAACATCATTTCTTGCACTAAAACGCAGAAGTACATGGAGAAAGGGTTTCCTATCTTTCTGGCACATGTCACTACAAAAGAGACTGAAGACAAGTCGGAGAAGAAGCGACTTGAGGACGTACCCATCGTTCAAGACTTTCCTGAAGTATTCCCTGAAGACTTGCCGGGTCTTCCTCCGACTCGACAAGTGGAATTTCAAATTGATTTGGTACCTGGTGCTGCACCTGTAGCACGGGCACCTTATCGATTGGCGCCTTCTGAAATGAAGGAGTTATCTGAGCAACTGAAAGAGCTATCAGACAAAGGCTTTATAAGACCTAGTTCCTCGCCTTGGGGAGCTCCGGTCTTGTTTGTCAAGAAGAAAGACGGATCATTCCGGATGTGCATTGATTACCGGGAATTGAATAAACTAACGGTGAAGAACCGTTATCCGCTCCCAAGAATTGATGATTTATTTGATCAGCTCCAAGGGTCGAGTGTTTACTCGAAGATTGACTTAAGGTCGGGTTATCACCAATTGAGGGTTCGAGAAGAAGACATTCCGAAGACTGCCTTCAGAACTCGTTATGGCCATTACGAATTTCAAGTTATGCCGTTTGGTTTGACAAACGCACCTGCCGTATTCATGGACCTTATGAATCGGGTATGCAAACCATATCTGGATAAATTCGTAATTGTCTTTATTGACGATATTCTGATATATTCAAAGAACAAGAAAGAACACGAAGAACACCTTAAGCTAATCTTAGAATTGCTTAAGAAGGAGGAGTTGTATGCCAAGTTTTCCAAATGTGAATTTTGGATTCCTAAGGTACAGTTCCTAGGTCACGTGATCGATAGTGAAGGAATTCATGTGGATCCAGCCAAGATTGAATCCATTAAGGATTGGACATCTCCTAAGTCACCAACGGAGATTCGTCAATTTTTAGGTCTTGCTGGATACTATCGAAGGTTCATTGAAGGTTTTTCAAAGATCGCCAAACCTATGACCAAGCTCACCCAGAAGAAGGTTAAGTTTGAATGGGGCTTAAAACCAAGAACACTTTTACAACTGTTGAACAAAAAGTTATGCAATGCCACACGCAATTCCTTGCAATTACCTGAAGGAAGGCGAAGATTCATGCATACTGCGATGCTTCGAAGAAGGGCTTGGGCGCTGTGTTGATGCCAAAGAGAAAAGGGTGATAATCTTATGCATCAACGCCAGTTAAAAAATTCCTGAGAAGAAACTATATACGACTCATGATTTAAACTGGTTGCAGTGGTGGTTCGCTCTCAGATCTGGAGACATTATTTATATGGAACTAAAGTGTAACGGTGTACACGCGATCACAAGAGTTTGCAACGAATTTTAGATCAGAAAGAGGTTGAACATGAGCAACACCGATGGCTAGAAGTTGCTAAGTGATTACATTGGATATTTCGTTATCACCATCCCGGGGAAAAGCAAATGTCGATGCTGATGCCTTTGAGCCAGGAAAGAACGAAACCACCGTTAGATCCGAGCCTTAGTGATGACTATTAGCTTAGATCTCCCTAAACAGATCTTAAATGCTCAAACCGAAGCGCGAAAACCAGATAACATTAAGAATGAAGACGTTGGGGGAATGTTGATTGAGAACGCTAAATTTCCAGAAGCAATTAGAGAACAAAAGTTAGAACCACGTGCGGATGGAACCCTGTTCCTTAATGGCAGGAGCTGGTTACCTTGTTATGGAGATTTGCGGACTGTGATCATGCACGAATCCCACAAATCAAAATACTTTATTCATTCCGGGTTCCTAAAAATGTAAAACCAAGACATGAAGAAGCATATATTGTGGCCCAACCTGAAAGCCGAATAGCCACTTATAGTTAACAAGTGAGAGTTTTGAAATGTGCCTAAGGTCAAGGCCGAACATCAAAGGCCATCAGGATTGTTGGTACAACCTAAGATACCCGAATGGAAGTGGGACAACATCACTATGGATTTTGTCACAAAGCTTCCTAAGACGTCTCAAGGCTATGAAACAATTTGGGTGATCGTTGACCGACTCACTAATCTGCTGCGATCTTCACACCAATGAGAGAGACCGATCCTTTAGATAAACTTGCAAGATTGTACCTAAAGGAGGTGGTCACGAGACATGGAATACCCGTCTCAATCATTTCTGATCGTGACCAGAGATTCGCATCAAATTTCTGGAGGTCACTTCAGAACGCTTTGGGTACTAATTTTAGAATGAGTACTACATAACCATCCACAAACAGACGGCAAGTGCTGAGGACCATTCAAACCTCGAGATATGCTGCTGCTTGTTGCGATGGACTTTGGAAAGGGGTTTTGGGTAACCATTGCCATTCGTCAAGTTCTCATATAACAATAGCTACAATCCAGCATCAAAGCCCGCACCATTCGAAAGCACTTTAATGGTCGAGAAGTGTCGTTCACCATATGTTTGGTTGGACCTGAAGTTGAGAAGCTCAAATACACGTCCCAGAACTAATTCAAGAGACCACTGAGAAAATCATCCAGATCAAGCAAAGGATGCAAGCCGCTCGTGATCGACAGAAGAGTTATGCTGACTTGAAGCGTAAACCAATGGAATTCCAAGTCAGGGATAAAGTTATGCTTAAAGTTTCACCTTGGAAAGGGGTCGTACGTTTTGGCAAACGGGGGAAGTTAAACCCTAGGTATGTTGGACCTTTTAAGGTGATAGAAAGGGTTGGAGAAGTTGCTTACAAGCTCGAACTTCCAGAAGAATTGATAGAGTTTTATAATACTTTCCAATGTATCTAATCTGAATAGAAAGTGTCATGGGCCGACGAAACCGTAGCCCGTTCCGTTGGATGGACTTAAATTGGATGACAAACTTCATTTTGTTGAGGAACCATTAGAAATTATAGGCCGTGAAGTTAAACGGTTGAAGCGAAGTCAGATCCCATTAGTCAAAGTTCGATGAAACTCCAAGAGAGGTCTTGAGTTCACGTGGGAGCGTGAAGACCAATTCAAGAAGAAATACTCCACGACCTCTTACCAAACCACACCTCGCTAAGTGCTGCAATCGTGAGCCTTGAGACAAGGCCGTTTAAAACGGGGGGAAGTCTATAAACACCCTGTAGTTTTTCCCAGTCATTGACGACGTCATAAAAATACTATTTTATTTTTTAGTGTTGTACGCATTTGCTTGTGATTTCCATGATTAAGTTTTAAAATCGCGTAAGCAAAAATTAGCGTTCAATGTAAACGGGCATTCAAACAAATTAAATTGTTTACATCAAGTAAGGGTTAAGTAATTATTTTGAGGATAATTATTAACTTTGTTCATTTTATTTTTATCGGATACGTAAAGTGTATACGTTTCGCGATAAATTGCGTTTAGGCACTCCCGGAACCACCAAAACTTTTTTACGCTTCAACAAATACCCACTTTTATACCCAATACATAAAAGTTAGAAAATATATCATCTACATCTTATGTATGCTGAAATTTTGAACATTTATACAAAGTTATATATGGAAAACTCTTCCATTTAGTCAGATGGTACTTCCACTTGGCTCATTTAATACCACCATACCTTGTTTTCTTTGACTAATGACCATGAACATGACCATCCCTAGGACCATACCATGTTCCTTTGAATGTTTCCTTGACTCTTGACCTTTGAAAGTATTATATACATGCATTGCTAGTAAGAGAACTCATACATATAAACACTTAACTAGAAAATCAAACAAAACCTCCTTTTTCCTCTCTATATGCTACGGCATCAAGCAAGCACTCTACCAAATCCATAGCAATTTTTCTACAACCCATACACTCCTATACACATCCATTCTAAGGTATTCTAAGGTGATCCCAAGCATTGGCTAACATTTTTCAAGTATTAATCAAGTAAAAGGAGCCTAGGGAATTGTGTATAAGTAATCAAGGGTTTTATTTTGTGCAACTTTGGTTTGTGGCCTAAACAAGGGTTTAGCACTAGCTTATCATCATCATCATACATCATAAGGTCTATTTGAACTCTTTATGTTCTTTATAATTTTCATTTTTATGCATATGATTATTCTATTTAACATATACAACACCATTAGGATTATTAACATGTAAAGAGAAGTTTTTATTTGTTGTCATCATAATGTACACATTTATATATCCTATGATGTTAATGACATCATGTTAAAATGGTCACACAAGTGATTTACACTCTTGGTTAAACATGAAAATGATTATGGGTTAATTAGGGTTTTCATAGTTTCATAATATGTTTCTAGTTAAAGAAATACATAAGACAAGTTAAGATTAATTATGGACTCATATTAATGTTACTTGAACATTAAAATAAAGTTATCTTGGAAGAAATACACTTGTACACACTTAGTTTATGTATAAAAATGATTATGGACAAAACTAGTAAATTAAGGTTACTTAAGTAAAGTTATGGTTTTAAAGTGTGATAATGGATTTGTTAACATGGGTAACTTGGACATATGAGGACTATTATGGACACATGGACTCCAATATATAAATGTTATATAACATATATGATATATAAGACTTGTAGTAAAATACAAAAGTGGCAAAGTATAAAGAAAAGGTTAAAAATGGATTCAACAAACTCAACCAAACATTCTGTCCAAAATCAGAATATTTACCCATTTATTTTATATTTTTATAAGATAATACAATTCACGAATTCCGAAAAGGTAAGAAACTTGTTAAACGGATTAATAACGAAAAAGTTACGTTTAAAAACATTATAACGTTAATAAAAACGGAGTCGTAAACTGAATGTTTATAAAAACATTTTTATAAAAATTAAATAAACAGCAAGGTTTGATATTTTTAACAAATACCACAATATTTTTTAGATTGCCAAAATGAATAAGTAAATCGTATTTTTCCAATTAATAACAGAACGAGTTATGAATTTCGCGAGTTTTACGACGACAATTAATACTTTATAAAACTATTTTATAAAAGTTTACTATTCATATGACAGAAAAGTTATATTTTTTTGTAAACCTCCCTAAAAATATAAGAACTTTCCAAATACGAAGACACGTCCTCAAAAGAAATCGTTAAAACGGAGCAATAACGAGATAAAATACGACATTATACGGTTTAACGACGACAAATCAACTTAAATACAATTTAACGTCTGATGTGAACATAAAAGTTACTGTTCACACAAGGTCAAAATACAGAGGAAAATGATCAAAATTATGATAACCCTCGTCTTAATTTACGAAAAGTAATGGGCAATAAGAAAACGCGAGAATCGGGCTTAAAACGCGAAGTTTGCGCCATTTTACTAAAACGGTAATTAAAAACCGTTTTAAACTTATTAAAACACAATTTTACCAAAACCATTAGTGGGTGATTAGCTATTAGAATATTATTGGTTATCAAAGTACTATATTACTAGGGAGTTTACATAATGAGCCCTTCGGAATGGCGTATCGGACGAGTTGTGGATTTAACGATTTTAAAGTGTCCTACCTCCTCGTCACGTCACGTCATGACCTCTTTTCTAAATTATGAATAGTCCGAAAACGATCGACGATGTAACACTATAGGATTACATTCAATGGTTATCAATTTAGGTACACGGTACTTATACGACCTATGATATTTAGGTTGCATTCGAATCTTTTTACGTGACGCTTTTTATCTGCGATATTTGGATTATCAGAAACTCAAGGGTGAATCATAGCCCCACGTTTTTACAGCTTTTGTTTTTACAAAGTTTTAGGGTAAAAAAACATGCAATGCTTTACCAACCTGGACCAACAACTGGTTAAGTTTCACATTATGATTACGTGTTGCTAAGTAGCGGATAACCCCCTTATAAGAGCCATTATCCATGAACCAAGCAAGGGGGGGGGGGGGGGGGGGGGGGGGGGGGGGGGGGGGGGGTGGGTGTTAGTTTTAACGAGCGCGAATGTTATAAGTAGATCTATTGGTTTGTACAACCCCGTTCGGGTGATAGCTTATCACTGGACAAACGCACGTATACCATTCGAATTATAGGATGTTGCGGTTAAAAAACTCACCAACCGGCAATGTAGCCATTAATAATTTGGTATCCATACACGTCAAGCTTCATGTCCATGAGCCTTTAAGCAAACGTAAGTACATTTATATGATGTTCTGCATTTGTTTCATTAATCATACACCTAGGAAATCTTGTGGCTCCTACAATATATGATTAACAAACCTATGAATCCACCAACATTATTGTTGACGTTTAAAAAAGCAATGTTTTTTTCAGGGGATCAGTAAAGCAAAGAGGTACAAAGATACATGGTGGTTTTGATTGTGGATATCATGAATAAAGATTTTGTCACAATACTTTTGTATAACTACGGGCTAGAAATCTTTTACTTTATTTTTTTTTGAACAAGTGAACAAGTTAAGCTTCGGCTTTTGTAACAATTACTTTGTTAAATCCATGGATCGTGTTTCCAAACGACTTTTGTCCGTAATCTAAATATATATTTCTTTGTTATTGATCTGAGAAGTAACACGCCCCGGACCCTTATTCCACTGCGACCCAATTTGGGGGTGTTACACCTTGGCTTATTTTTGTTAGATTTGCTTAATGGGTGTAGTAGCTTATTTGTTTTAGCTTTTCTTTGATTTTCATTTGCTTATTTGTCAAGAAAAAGCCCAACAGTTAGCTTAGTTTGCCCTTAGTGTAAAAAAACCAAGTTCTGTCACATTTTGTTTGGCTTATAGCTGGCTTATTTGTAAGTTTTACAAAAAGTTATTTTTATAAAAGTTGGTCAATTTATTATTTAGTAGTGTTTATATGTGTGTAAAAGATTTTTTTTTTTAAAATAATTTGCAAAAAGGGAGGCCAAGGATTCGAACCCTGGACCTCCCCTTTAACACATAGTCGTCCCACACTCTCACACACTTAACCAACGGCACCAGTAGGGCTATATGTTAGCCCTACTCACCTTTTATTTCTTATATTCATTTTAGCCAATTAAGCTATACCACCATTTGTAGCTTTTATTTTTTGGCTTATTTTTTAACAGCCATTTTTCAAAGCTCTTATTTTTTTTTTGCATCCAGCATAGTTTAAACAACTTTTCTGCATTTTTCATATTTTTCCCAATTTATTTAGTATTTTTTATCAATTTTTCTTTTTAAAACTGTTTTTAATTCATAAAAAATTATTAAAAAGTCAAAAAAATAGAATTCTTTTTAAAAAAAATTTCTTTTATCATTTAGCACTTAGGAAAATTATATTTGCTTTTGTAGGGTCAAAATTTCATAATTTCGTTTTTTAAAGAACGGGTTTGGATCCCGTTCTCGTTTTTAGGTTTAAATTCACTATTTACTTTCGTTTTTAGGTTTTCTTTACTCGTTTTTGAATTTTAATAGTAGAAATAGAAATCCCAAATCAAATCTTGAACCATTCAATCACGCGTCCCACAAACGTAATCTGATTTTCAATTCACACCTCGTTGGGAAACGACCCCGGGGATTTTTGATTTTCCTTTGGTCAAAAGGAAAATTTTTGAGTCTTTCGAATAGTATACTATAATTGAATTATAATTATTGATTATTATTATACATTTATATATTTATACTATATTTATATTATATTTATATATAGTAAGAAATCTTTGGTTATCAGTGAGCTAAAAATCAAGGTAAACGAATTGTCAAAGGTTGTGAGTAATGTTTTGATTCAAAAAAACAAAGTTAAAGGAGTGAAAACTAGGGGAGGAAAGATGACGTCTGAAGCCATCCGTAGTAAAGAAATTAATGAAACTGGAATCAACAAGAATGAAACTTCTAGATTTGATCAAGATGTGCAGGAAAAACCGCATGATGATGATATGGAAAATAAATCTTCAAGTATTCCTGAAAGAACTACTAAACCATTAGAAAAATCACAACATTCATCTATTCCTTTCCCGAACCGGGTGAGAAACGAAGAAGCACTGCAACGAAATTTTTTAAAGAATCTGAAACAACTCGATATTAGTATTCCGTTTATCGAAGTACTATTGCAAATACCAAAATACGCTAAATATCTGAAGAGTTTACAGACAAATAAATCAAGACTTGAAAAAGCTTATACGAAGACAATGAACGAAAGGTGCTTAGCTGTCTTGCTCAACGAACTGCCATTAAAAGAAAAAGACCCAACGAGTTTCACTATCCCTTGTCAAGTATTAGAGAAACAAAAGGAAGCAGAAAACTTGGCCGCAGATCACTCATCTAGGTTAGAGAATCCGCATATGAAGGGGTTAACTAAGAGGGAAATTGCAGATAAATTCTCCGATGAGCATTTAATGGTGCTAAAATCCAAGTTTAAAGACGATGAACCATGGTATGCGGATTTTATTAATTATATTGTTGGAAAGGTTGTTCCCCTAAATTTTGAAAAAAAAAGAGATTTTTCTCGCAATTCAAGACTTACTTCTGGGAGGAACCTTATGCATTTAAACTATGCGCGGAAAATATAATGAGAAGATGTGTGGCTGGAAGCGAAACCCTTGAAATTCTGGCACATTATAATTCGGGACCTACAGGTAGGCATCATAGTGCTAGTATTACCTCAAAGAAGGTTTACGAGTCCGGATTTTATTGGCTTAGTGTCTTTAGGATGCTAATGAGTACGTAAGACGATGTGATGCATGTCAAAGATCAGGAAACATATCTTCAAGGAACGAAATGCCTCAAAATAACATTCAGGTATGCGAAGTCATTGATGTTTGGGGATTAGATTTTGTGGGACCATTTCCTTAATCTAGAGTTAATAAATACATATCAGTAGCTGTCGATTATGTGTCCAAATAGGTCGAAGCTCAAGCATTACCTATGAATGACGCACGTGTTGTGGTTAATTATTTAAGAAGTTTATTTTCTAGGTTTAGAGTTCCTAAAGCTTTAATTAGTGATATAGGGACACATTTTTGTAATTCACATCTTGAAAAAACTTTACATAGATATGGTATGACTCACAAATTATCTAGGGCATATCACCCTCAATCTAATGGACAGACTAAAGTTACTAATAGGGCTTTTAAGCGCATCCTAGAGAGATAAGTGGGGTACAATCCTAAAGATTGGTCGGAAAAACTTAGTGATGCATTATAGGCATTTAAGACGGCCTATAAAACACCGACAGGGTGTACACCTTTTAGATTAGTTTATGGGAAAGCATGCCATTTACCCGTAGAGATCAAGCATAAGGCACATTGGGCATTAAAACAATGGAATATGGATTTAACGCTTGCTAGCGAAAGTTGTCTTATGCAGCTTAATTAGTTAGCCGAATTGAGAGATGGTTCTTATGAGAATACTAGAATTTACAAAGAACGGACCAAGAAATGGCATGATTCTAGACTTCATTGTGATAAAGATTTTAAGGTAGGCGACAAGGTGCTACTTTATAATTCTGGTTTAAAGATGTACCCTGGAAAACTTAAATCGAAATGGAGCGGTCCAAACATTATTAAAACAATGTATCCACATGGGCTACAGAAATCACTGACAAGGACGTGTTTAGCTTCAAAGTCAATGGACAACGATTGAAAAAATATTATGAAGGTGACATTGACAAGGAGGATGATGAGGTTATAAAGTTGGAGAATGACGCAACGAGACTGAAGGGAGTCTAACTTAAAGACTCTTAAAAAAACAAAAGTGTTTGCCGAGAGACAACCTGGAATGTTATTTAATTTTATCATGTGTGTCTTCCTAAACATCAATACGGCGTATCCGCTCCAACCATAACGGCTATTGGATTTGTCTAGACAATCATCAGTCGTTTTACTTATTTTATGCACTTTTTAAAAAAAACATTATTGTCAGTTCTCGCCATACGCTATTCCATGCACAGGAATACGCGTATTCATAGAACTGACCCGTAATTTAGATACTATTTAACAAGGTTTCGCAATACGGCGTAAATTCTAATTTAAATGGATACGGCTTAACGATCTCCTATACAGTTTTGTTTAGTTATAGTTTTTAAATTAACCGTAGGTAACCAAGAATAGGAATGAAACTGGTTTTTCCTATGGCTTTTATTACAGTACCTACTCGTGAATGAAATAATCAACGAATATTGGGGAGAATTCAACAAATCTGGAAGATCTTGAAGTGTTGGAGTCTTAAAACCTTCAAAGGCAGCTGTTCACACGACTTCTTGCTCAAGTAAAAACTACAATGAGAATCACTACCGAGCAAATATCAGGGGACTCTCCTATTAGTTTCAGGAGTTTCTATAACTTAGTGTTGCTACTTATACAAGATTACTATTGCCAGTTTCCTACTTAGTGGCTGGCTGATGAAGAATGCAATAGATTCAAGAAATTAGGACTAAGTAAGTAGTACTCGTTTAGTTATAAATAGTTATATTGCTAAGTACACTGTTAGTACTATTAGAAGCCAGTATAGTTAATTGTTGTAAGTAGTAAGTATAGTACTGCTAGTTAGTATCTGTTAGAGAGATATGCATGTAGTTTATTATAGGAATAGATAATGCATATCCATTTCACAACGTTTTTGTAAAGCCATTGGGGTTTAGTCCTCTGGGTGTATAAAAGGAACCCTACGGAATTAGTTAGAGACAAGTTTCATACAAGTTTCACCAATATATATAGTTAGCAATCTCTAACCTAGCAGATTAATAGTAATCAAAGTTCTATTTTATTCATTGTTCTTCTTAGCAATATAAGTTAGTTTCTGCATAACTTATATTGTTCATAGTCATTGTTTCTCTTGTAGTTTGTTTGGATCTATCCAGATAGGCTACCACCCTTAACAGGCTAGAAAGATCTATTCATATTGGGATCAACAAGTGGTATCAGAGCTTGTTGAGAAACTCTGAGTAAGAAGAACCAAAACACATCAGTTATAAACTTTTACCTTTTAGATCTATTCAATGGCAGGATCAGATGATAAAATTCCACCACCAACACAACAAGCCCCTCACACTGTGTCAACCATTAAATTCCCTATTCTAACAAAGGATGAGTATGACATTTGGGCCATGAAAATGGAACATTACTTGAGCCATATAGACTATCCTATATGGGAAGTCATACAAAAAGGAAATGGTCCTGTAACTGTTTCAACAGATACAAATGGAGTAATAAAGGTTCGGCCTCCTAAAACTGCTGAAGAAATTTTAGCTAGAGAAAGATAAAGAAAGGCAAGGACCACCTTGCTTATGGCTTTACAAGAAGACCATTTGGCAAAATTTCATAAGATGATTGATGCTAAAGATATGTGGGATGCTATCAAATCTAGATTTGGTGGCAATGATGAATCAAAGAAGATGCAGAAATACATTTTAAAGCAATAGTTTGAAGGCTTTTATGTATCTAACTCAGAAGGATTGCACAAAGGTTATGACATGTTTCAAAGTCTTCTGAGTAAACTTGAGATTCATGGTGCAAGTGTCTCCACTGAAGATGTTAATCAAAAGTTCCTTAAGTCTTTACCTTCTTCCTGGTCCCAAGTATCCTTAGTCATGAGGACCAAGCCAGGAGTGGATAATCTTAGTATTGATAATTTCTATAACAATATTAGAGTCTTTGAGTCTGATATTAAAGGCTCTACTAGATCATCTTCTAGAGCAAAGAATGTTGCCTTTGTTTCTTCTGAAAGCACTAGCAGTACTAATGATGTTAGTACTGCTAATGGGGTTTCTACTTCTTTTGGCTGCAACTCATAAAGGGAAAACTCTTCATCATACACTGATGAAATCATGTACTCATTCTTTGCTAATCAATCCAGTGGTCCACATTTGGATCATGAAGATCTGGAGCTTGATGAGTTTGATTTAGAAGAGATAGACTTGAAATGGCAAGTGGCCATGATTTCCATGAGATTGAAGAAGTTCTACAAGAAGATAGGGAGAAAGCTGCATTTTAATGCCAAGGAACCAGTTGGATTTGACAAGACCAAAAGTCAAATGCTACAATTGTCACAAGAAAAGGGAATTTTTGCTAGAGAGTGCAGAACAAAAGGGAACACTAGATATAAATAAAAGGCAATGGGAAGAGAACCTGAAAACACGGAGGAACCTAAAGCTTTGGTAACTCTTGATGGGGAAGGTGTTGATTGGACTGATCATGCAGAGGATGAACAAGAGAACTTTGCTTTGATGCTTACAGCAATTCAGGCCAACACTGAGGTAACATCTTGTTCTAAAGAATGTGTGGAATCTTTATGCAAAACCGAACTCCCTTATAAAAAGATTGTATATGATTCTACTAACCAAGGGAACACTTGGTGATGCGAGGTCTAATACGAAATTCCCAATAAGGCACCTATATACACAAGCTTCTTAAAAAAAAATGTAGAGAGGCCTCCAAATTAAGGCTTGTACAATCCCATCTTCAGAAAAATACAACGTTATGGACTATTAGGAGAAAGATTAGAATCTCATAAATGAAAATTCATGTTATGATGATAAAGACATATGGTGCTTTATACATATCAAGACGACACTACTTAGCAAAAAGCCTGTACCAGCCCCCGCCCGCCATCACCAACCACCCCCCCACCTAGCGCACTATAACCCCCGTTCACATTTCTCCCCGGCCAACTGACCCAATCCAGGCACCACATCCACCGTCAGCGAGTCCCCGGAGCCCCCACCGCCCATTGTTGTGTACTGAGGCGCACCCGATACCCAGCCAGTAAGCCGCGAACCTAAGCTCAAGCCCCAGCCGATAAATACCCTATTCAAAGTGTATTGATTCGTCAGGATTTCGTTTCAAAAGTGCTGAGAAGTGCGCTCAGTTACCTAGGTGCATGCATAGAATAGCTAATGTTGAACGCGCATACCAGCCGATAGCCCCCCTACCCGACCCCCACTGCACTGCCCGGCCCAACTACACTCCAACACGGCCCACTCGTGCCGACTCATCAACACAGAATCCCCACTTGGTTCCCTCCAAAATAAACAGTCTAAACCAGTGATCTAAATACTCACACCAGTAATATATAGACTCAATAGTGAGTCAAATCCTAGTACAAAAAAACACTTGCATATGGCCTAACCAGTTGTAGTTAAACCTAATGTTGTATAGAAACCTAAAGTTTGGCCTGAAGCTCCAATCATTGACCGAGTCTGGAGTCAAACAGTGATGATGAAAATATGTGTTCAAAATCCTTAAAAAAAAAAAAAAAGCCCCGGGCACCGCCTCGATATTAATTGGCTTTTATAATAATCCTGTATACTCCCAGGTACCCATCTCTCCACGGGCACCAGAACACCACCCCCCCCCCACACGGACCACGTATACCTACCCGCACCCCCCCGCGCCAGGCCAGGTAAACCAGGACCCCCCGGAAGAGTACAGGTCACACGAAGACTCCCCCCGCCCCCTGCCAGAAATGAACTGAGGCGTTAAAACTGACCACAACCCAAACTCGCAAGAACCAAACCAGCGCCCACAGCCAAGGCACCGCCGCGGAAACCAAGCCCACCCTCCCGTACCGGGACCATGGACCCCGGGGATTCCACGCCTCGAGACTCCGTGCCCATTGCCCCCAATCCACCCCCCCCCCCTAAAGAAACCCCCCTGCCTCAACCCGACTCCCATGGATGCCTAACCTCTATACCACCTGAACGCCCCCCTAAACACACGTACCAGCTATGCAATACCCCACGTTGTTACTGCACGTAACGAACCCTGCTGTTGAGAACACCCACACTTGTCAACTACCACCCCAACCAAGAAATACAACAAATATACAGATCTCCTTCACCACTCTCACCGCCCGCCCCAACCACGCCCCCGACCCCAGAGTCCCCCTACCGCACCTTATACCCACCCACTATCCCCCCGATCAAACCTGATTGGGGACCCCTCCGCAACGAGCAATAACGCGGGCATCCGGGGCTCCCTCAGCAGAACCGCCCCATACGCCGTAATGACCAAGTGCCGCCTCCCCCCCGCCCAACCTTGCCCCCCGACACCCCCACCCCCCCTGTCAGTGCCACCCCAACCACTGCCCCTGATAACCAAATTGTGCTCAATGCCGCACCCCACGGTGTCCGAGCCCCCCGCCCCCCCAGGCAATCCCGCACTTCCTGAACCCACAGAGCCACAAAATACTCTCTTATTACTGAGGCAAGAATAATCCATAAAGAGCATTAAAAGAACAAGAAATAGTTGATAGTGGCTGTTTCCAGCACATGACTGGAAACAAGGCCTACCTGCAGAATATCAAGACTATCAATGTGGGACCCTCAGTTGCTTATTTGGAGTAGTAAAGGTTACATAACTATTAAAAGGAAAAATAAAAACAATGAAGTTTAGATTTTGAGGATGTGTGCTATGTGAAAGAGAACTACAACATTTCTCAAATCTCTTTTCTTATCATAGAATGTTTGACAAGAAAACAAGTTCTCTTATCACAAACACTAAATTCTTGTGTTTGTCTTCTGACTTAAGTTGACATGATGAAAAATCAAGTATTACATTAGAATCCCTAGACAAGCAATATGATAGTTTCAACTTAGAGAGAACATTGTTCTTTCTGGAGGTTTAGCTTGTTTGATTGCAAAGGCCACAATTGATGAATCTAACAAATGGCATAGGAGGTTGGGTCATGTTAACTTTAAAAACTTAAACAAACTTGTGAAGGGAAATCTTGTAAGAGGTTTACCTTCAAAGATTTTTCAAAATGACCACACCCGTGTTTGCTTGTAAGAAAGGAAAGCAACACAAGGCCTCCTGTAAGGCCAAAACATTGAGCTCTATTAGTCAGCCCTTATAGATTTTCCATATGGACTTATTTGGACCTACATCTGTAAGGAGCATAAACCATAAGACTTATTGCCTTTTTATCACTGATGATTTTAGCAAGTTTAGTTGGGTGTTCTTCTTAAGAACTAAGGATGAAACTAGTGGAATCCTTAAGGACTTTATAAGATAATTTGAGAACCAATTAAATCAAAAAGTTAAAACTATTAGATATGATAATGGTACAGAATTCAAGAACATGGACATTATTGAATTTTGTGGATCAAAATGGATCAAGAGGGAAAACAGTAATGCCAAAACTCCACAACAAAATGGAGTTGCTGAGAGAAAGAACAGGACCCTTATTAAGGCTGCTAGAACAATGCTAGCAGATTCATTTTTACCTAACACTTTTTGGGGTTGAGCAGTTAGTACGTTGTTATGTTCAATAGGTATTAGAACAACCAAGTCCTTAAAACAAGACACCTTTGAACTTATAACTGGTAAACAACGTACCAATCTCATAAGGCTATATAAGACCATTTGGGTGCCATGTGACCATCTTGAATACCATTGACCACCTGGGCAAGTTTGAAGGGAAGTCTGGTGAAGGGTTTTTAGTTAGGTATTCCCTAAATAGCAAGGCTTTTAGGGTATACAATTTAGAAACCAAGACAGTTGAAGAAAACCTACATATAACCTTTTTAGAAAATAAACCAAATGTTATAGGGAAAGGACCTTGTTGTATAGTTTGTAGATGAACTCTTAGTTAGCAAATGGATTCTAGTTGATTAGATGATTATTAGGAGTTCATTATTTCCTTTGGACTAAAGCTTGTGGGCTACATAAATGTGTTGAGTCTTAGTCTAGGCGCCATTTGGTATAATTACTGCCAAGGCCAACACTTAGTAACTGTGAGTGCCCCGGACTGGCTAGTGCCTGCTCAAAATCATTTAAACTATTGTGTTTTTTGAAGCTTGGATTGGGTCAAAGATGCAGTTTGGATTGGTTTGAGGGTACTACATGGAAACTAACAAGTTAGTACTGCCAGGCAAAGTTGGTGGTGCCAGGCAAAGTTAGTGCTGTGAGGAAAAGTTGGTACTGCCAGGCATAAAAGTTTGTGTTGCTTGTTACCGTTACTACTGTTGGTGCGCATACCATATTTTCATTAATTAATTATAATCGTTGAGATATTTATGCCAACAACTTGCTTATAGGGGTCTATGACTTGAATTTTTTTGATATTTTCTTCTATAATACTCTTTCATTAAGATAAAGACTCAAGTTTATTCAGTCAGTTATCTCAAACCCTAAAAGCACGTTTTTATAAAATCTCAATTAACTCTTACAAACCCTCAAATTTCTCATAATCGAACATATCCCACACCCTACTCAACCTTTTCAACACATCCTAGCTATTTGGGAGGTTATGTCGATCATACACAATATAGGCCGCGTGGTAAGGAAAATAAGGAAGGAATTCAGGAATTTCAAAAGCTAAGTGGATTTTCTTACATCAAGTTTGATACATCATGCTCTCACTGTAAGTCCTACTATCTATATTTCTTATATTGAACAGTTTTGGAATACTGCTAGTTCCCAAACAGTCAATAATAAGAAACAAATCCATGCTACTGCTGATAGCAAGGTAGTAGTAGTAACAAAAGCATCAATCAGAAGCTCTCTTCTCCTTAATGATGTTGATGGTACTGCTTGCCTAAAAAATGGAGCTATTTTTCAAAACCTTGCATTGATAGGGTATGAAGGTAAACTTAACAAACTAACTTTTCAAAAAGCCCTCTTGTCTCCTCAATGGAAGTATCTGATACATACCATCCTTCATTGCCTAAGTTCAAAATCTACAAGCTGGAATGAGTTTTCAATAAATATTGTTTTAGCTGTTATATGTTTGGTAACAAATCAAAAGTTTAACTTTTTTAAACTTATTTTTGATGGTATGTTGAGGAACTTGGATACTTCTAAAAATAAATTTCTTATGTATCTAAGATTTTTAATGGTGTTCTTGAATAATCAAATTGAGCTTGGTGAACCTTTTAATGATGTTTATGTTACACCAACTCACACTCAAAAGGTTTTCTCAAACATGTCCTGGAAAGGTGTAAAGTTTTCAGGAAAAGTCACTCCACTCTTTGATTCTATGTTGGTGCCACACCAAGCACCTGAGGGTGAAGGTTCAGAACAACCCACTGAACCCCAACCAACACCCTCTCCTACTCACGCTAGTACAGGAGACCAACCCCCTGTGGTTGCCTCATCATCTAGCCATGACACTTCCCAAGACTCTAGGGACTCTTTAGAGGGCACTAATGAGAGTGAAGGGGATCAGGTTCAGTCATCCCATGATAGTCCTCTTTCAGGTGATCACACATCTGAAAAAGTTGAGGGTGGCTTGAACCTAGAAGAGTTATTTATTCTTGGTACTAACTTGTCCAACATGGTTCTTGATTTGGAGACTTCCAAGGATGCTCAAGCTGCAGAGATTCTTAAATTGAAGGATCAAATCAAGAAGTTGAAAAGGAAGTGGTTGGTAGTAAAACAAATTTATATACCAATATAGTATTAAATCTCGTAAGAATTCCTTCCAAAATACTTCTCAACCAAGAGAAATATAAGGTAAAAATCTCACAAAAGAAAACACAATTCGTATATTTTTATCCGGGAAGTATTGTACAACTCGGGTCGTGTCCCAACGAAATCGTGAATTGAGAATTTAAGAATGATTCGGATTCGAGTTTAGAATAGTAAAGGATATTTGATTTGTTGATTACACTACAAATGTAATAGCAAGAATTGAAAAACAATTAACTAGCACGAAAATTAAATGCACAAAATGTATTAAATGCGGGCTAAAACTGAAATTTAAAAACTAAAGCACGACTTTTAACAAAATTTATACCTAAAAATCACAAATTTAAAATGAAAATTTTAGGAAAAAGAATTAGAATTTTTTATGTATTTTTGAATTTTTTATGATTTTTCTAAGATTTAATGAATTATCAAAAATAAACTTTTTCTAAAAATTAATACTAAAATTTTTCTTTTATTTTTCAAAAATACTAGATTTAAAATGAAAATTAATGCAAAAAGAATTTTAATTGTCACTATGTTCTATTTTTAATGAATTTTTTATTTCTAAGAAAAAGTAATTATCTAAAATCTATTTTAATTTCTAAAAAATACAACTTTAATGAGAAAAATATAGAAAAATAGTTTTTATAAACTAAAAAGGTGCAGAAAAATTATAGAACAAAAAGCCCCAAATTTAATGACTCAATTGAACTCGAATTTGTTCAATTAAAACTAAGAACCCTAAATTTATAAACTATAAACTAAAATGTTAATTCTATTTTATTTAATAAGAAAGACAGGGTAGGTTTTGCAATAAAAAAAGTAACACAAACAAAGGTAGGCGGAGGGCGAAATAAAGTAAAAATTTACACATATAAAGGAACGTACAACCTGAACTTTGATAAAAATACCAAACAAACCCTACGAATTTGGCTTATTTAAAAAATGAGATTCAGCTAAATCTTAAAACTACAAAGTTATAGAAGGGCTTAATTCTAACAACTTTAATAAAGACAACTCTAACTTTAGACCAAAGAATAAGCTGAAAAATAAGCAACTAGAGGCTGTTCACAGAAAGTAGCTAGTTGACCATATTTTTTGATTTTTGCTTATTGTGAGCTTATTACTTGATGAAACTGAAAAACAAAAGAGACTTATTGATGCTTAAGATGTATACTAGAAGATTCTAAACTAATATTAACCAGTGCTTAACAAAACTAGAAAGAAAATTAAAATGGAAAAGTGCAAGGTTTTGATGAACTGTTTTTTGAGCTTATTTTTAATAAGCTAACAAGCTTATTATTGGACCTTAGGAGCTGATATTTTGAAAGTAAGCTAAACAATATATCTAGAATCTACCTAGGTAAAAAGCTTTTGCAAAGTTTTCATAGAAATAGAAAAATTCAAAAAGTAAAATGAAGAAAACTATGCTGATATGCTGTTGCTTTGCTGATGTAAATGGTGTTGCTGGTGCAATGTGCAATCTTCTCAAAGACAAGCTAAACTTTTATATCCTACACTTCACTAGAATGAACTTAAGTGAACACTAAACAAACTTGAACTCTAAAATACTTTTAACAACCTAAAATCTAAAGTTCTAGTGAATGAAATATGCCCTGGTGCTGGCAAAAGAGTTTTAACTCCCAAACTTTAAAATTCTGAAACCTAACTTCTAAAAGCTGTTTGAAGCTTGCTAAAACACCCTAACTCAACTTGTTGACAAGTTTTGACAAAGTTTCTTTGACTTTTTGAGTCAAATACAGCCTTAACCAAACACTCCTTTATTAATCCTGTCCAAACTAATTTGCACCTAAAGCCTTTTTAAAAACTAAATCAACCTGAACTTTTTATCTACTTATTCTAATTTTATCATACTTGAACTGTTTAAGCTATAGAACTAATAGCTTATGTGTGAATTTAAGCTAGTTTTTTTTACTCTTTGTAGCTTATCAGTCTAAAATTTGACAGAAAACAAATTTGAAATCAAAATGATTGTTAACTAGGAAACTTATAAACACCAACACTTATAAGCTCGACAATACTTAAATGAAAAAGGATTAAGCACTAGATTAAACAAACAAATTTGATATAAGCAAAAGGAATAAGCTAGGTAGATGCTAAAATAGAATTGAGAAGGAGAAACCTGAATTTTGAAGAATCTTCTTCACCTAGACATCCAAGTGAAGAGTCTAGGTGATCCTATTGGCACCTTGCCTCTAAACCACAGCTTTAAACTCAATAAGCTGTTAAAGAGCTTATTTCACCTTATTGCTTAAAAATGAACTCAAAACACTTAAGTAATCATGATGTCTTGATAGAAATGATGAAATTGAACTAATGATTTACTAAAAACAGAATATAAGCTAAATTTGAGCTAATGGAAAGTAATAAGCTCAAAAGAGCTTATTTAGAGCTTATTTGAAAAATTCAACTTCAAACTTAAAAACAAAAGATTATTAAATGTATAAATCGACTTTTATTACTGAATTAAAGAAGTACAAGTGAAAAGGAAATGATTACAAGAGCTGAAAGCTTAAGTGCTTAAAATAAAAGCTTAAATTGCTTAAAAACGGGAAAATTACAAAGTAAATGTTTAAAAATAAAATCAACAACAGAAAAATGAAGTCCTAAGCTGCTATTTATAGATGAGTAGTGAAGAGGAGGGAAAGGATTCTAGAATGGTCCTTTAAATCTCAATCGTCGATCTCTTATAAGCCATTTGTGGCCGTTAGATGGGTTTGATGAGGTGTCATGGCCAATAAGCTGCTGCCACGTGTTGGTTGTTGATTGGTGAAGGTGTATGAATGATTTTGGTTGTTTAAAAGGGAGCGGGGTTGGGAAAAACCGGGATTGGGTTGTGTTGATTTTTGGCGGGAAAAGTAGTTAAAGTGGTTAGGCTGTTGCGAATAATGCGGGGTGTATTGTTTGAAAGTTTGGAGAGTTGACACAACTCGTCCTTGTACCTTGTCCCGCCTATTTTAGTGTTAAAGGAAGGTTTGAAATGGACAACTTCAGTCCTTGTGTCTTTCTTTCTTCTATTTTCTCTTTACAAAACATCTTTCAACACTTGGCAAACTTGGTCCTTGATACTTCAATCTTCCAAATAAGCTCTTTAGACTTTGGGAGACCTTGTCATAATGGCCCTTTTGACTTTATCTTTTGACTTCTTTGGTTTCTTTCCTTTGAACTGAGACACCCGGGCTGATCCCGCTAGATTTCTGGCTGATTATCTTTTGTCATACTAGGCTCAGTTGACGTCTTTGTCTTTTTCCCCCGTTTCTTGTCGGTTTTTTTTGATCGTTTTTGCTTCTTTTTGTCTTTATTATCCTTTCCTGCACAATTGGACACAAAAGCACACATTTTCTATTCTTTTGGCATTATTTTGGCTTTTATTTGGCAAAATCCCGGGTAAATTAGTATACAATTAAGCAAATATCAGGAAGTGTAAGCCAAGTATCTCACATCACAAGGCATGGTTAAAGAGTGCGAAAAGGTTATCAATGAAGAAATGGTTAGGAAGGAAGGAGTCTGTATCCAAACAGGGGAGGAAAAATGCCAAACCTGAACTAACTTTGGATGCCTTTGATGATCTTGATGCTGATGGTAGGGATTACATAGAAACGGAGGATATTGTAAAAGAAGGGAGGCAAAGTAATGAAACTAAGGAGCTTAACAAGGGAAGTGGTGAGAAAGGAGGAAGTACTAAAGAACTAGTTAGTACTGTTTTACCTAAAACAGTTAGTACTGCTAGGCCAGAACTTAGTACTGCTAGGCCAGATGTAGATGCTGCAGGCCAAGAAAGATATGTCTGTTGCCCTAGAACACCTCCCTACAACAACAAGTATATTTGAGTGAGAAGATATCACCATGGCTCAAACTTTGATTAAGATGAAAGAAGAGAAAGCTAAAAGAAAGGAGTGTCAATTAAAGATAAGAGATTGGCTTACTTCAAGACCTGAAAGATCAATCCTAACCCTGAAGCCACTTCCAACAATTGACCCTAAAGACAAAGGCAAAAGTGTCTTAGAAGAACCTGAGCCTGCAAAGAAGATGACTAGAAGTGATTTTAATGCTGCTTAGATTGCAAGAGATGTAGAATTCGCCAAACAGTTACAAGTATATTTGCAAGCAGAGGTAGAAAGGGAAAGAGAGAGGGAAGAAGAAGCATCTAAGGCTTCTATAGCTGAAACATATGATGAAGTTAAAGCAGGGATTGATGCTGATGCATTGTTTGCAGCCAAGCTTCAATAGGAAGAAAGAAAGGAGTATACAATTGAAGAGAGAGCAAAGTTCTTGGCTGAAACAACTGCTGCTTAAAGAAAACTCAGAGCTGCACAAAGATCTGCTGAGATTAGAAGTAGACCACCAACTAAATATCAAATGAGGAATTTGATGATGACGTATCTGAAGAATATGGGTGGTTACAAACACTCTTAACTGAAGGCAAAGACATGTGCAGAAATTCAAGGTTTGTATGAAAAACAGAAAAAGGTAATAAGAGATCTTCAAGAGCCTAATAATTCAGATGAATGCAAGTAAAACAGATTCTAAGAAGCAGCTGGTGTACGTAAGAAAAAGGTTATTAAAGAACCTAACAGTACTAAGGTTGAAGTTAAGTAAGAAGGACATAAAGAGAGTATCTGGAAAAGATCATGTAGAAGACTTAAGATGAAAGCAACAAAGAAGTCTAAAAGACAAAAGACTGATGCTGATCTTGAAGAGGAAGAGCAACTAAAGGCTTATCTGAAGATAGTTCCAGATGAAGAAGGAATAATAGATTATGAAGTCCTGGAGAAGAGATTTCTAATTATTAACTGGGAATCAAAATTCTATGATTTTGCACAGACAAAGGAACAAGTGCATCTACTATAGAATCGTTTAGATCCATGGCAAAGTTTCTAGGTGGACTTAAAAAAACATTCTTCTGAAATGGATGATAAGGTTTGATAGGCTAGATCTTGCTGGAGCATATACATCTGTGATGAAGAGATTTGAAACAACTACTCCAGAAGGTGTTGATCTAGTTCTTTGGGGAGATTTAAGGATAATGTTTGATGCAAATGCAGAAGATGAACTCTGGCAGAATCAAGAAAGATGGAATCTTAAGAGCTGGGATTTTTATGAAAATTGTGGTGTTCATACCTTGATACTGGAAGATGGTACTGAGATTCATATGCTTGCAGAAAGGAAGTATCCACTCATAAAAGAAACACTGGAGAGAATGCTTTCTTTGAGGTTAGTTGCTGAGACTGCAAGTAAAGATGCTTATACTCTGCTTAGATTCATTCAAAAGCAGATTGATAATGTAGATCCACGATCTAGCTCATCTAGGATATCATAACCATGATCCAGCGGAATAACAAATAATATAATCATAATTAAGAACAAGATTGTACACTAAACATTAAGAGCCTTTCAGTATCTTTGATCAGGATACCCCCCAAAAAATAAAAAAAAAAGGGGCCCCTTACTCATAAACTACTAAGCGACTAAAAAGCCTAGCTACTAAAGCTAGGCGTCTTACAAAGACTTGATGCCTAGAGTACACACACACACACCTTTAGGTTTACATTGTGAATTGAATGAATGAATAACCTAGACGTCTACCTCTCTTTATATACTAGAGAGGCTAGGGTTTACAAGACTTCCTGTAGAAGATAAGTATAAAATATTTAGTCTTGTAGGTCCTTCATCTTTTATATCTTTTGTCATATCAACTCAAAGTATAATTCCCAACAATCTTCCCCTAGTTGATAATGAGAAAACTCATAAGCACAAGCTTCCCCTGAAGCTAATAAAGATGAAGACTTCCCCTTAATCCATGCACTCTTCCCCTTTTTGTCATATCAAATAGGGGTCTCTGAAAATGAGCAACTTCCCCCCCTGAAAATAGTGCAATGTAGTGAATACATGAACATCAGAAAGGCTCCAAGTAGTGAACAATGAAAGACAAACGAATAATACGAATTTGTTGAAGAAGTATGAATTTTCCAAACTTGTGTCTTATATCCTGTTTATCCACATGACGTCGAGTCTCATACCTGCTATGTATAAGTAGACCTATGTCTCTTGACAAAATCGCCATTCCTCTATTAAATAAGACACTGAGCATAATAACGTAACTCCTTAAAGTGATAGCAAATGACGAGTAACATCATAAGGTATATCGTACAACTTCATGCTAACTTCATCAAGTCATCGTCACCCCCCTAGCCTTATAAATCACGACAAGGTATCTTAAAGGTGACCACTCCTATTAAGATATGATAAGAACCCAAAACCTGTGAAAATCAACTCAACATCAAATCATTAATAATCAATATCTTTCTTCAAATAATCTCCAAAACGAGCCATAAACATCATCATCGTTCAAGATCCAAACGCGTCCAAAACCCAAAATGTGTGTGTCATCCGATATCGGCCAACGCTAGCGGTACAAACAGCTATATCGGACAAAGCTAAACCCGTAACAAACCAAACAGTCATTAGTGACCATATTTATGGTATCAAATCCTGTCACTAAAGGTCACTAACTACTTGCGCTGAGAATGGTTGCAAAACTGTCACTGATTTGCACTTTCTTCAACCAGCACAAATGACCAGTAGGAATGTAACACAACTAATAGAAACCATTTGAAGAGCCAGCATAAATCGTGAACTACCAGCAGTAACTGACATACAACCAGGAGTAACCACGAGCGACCAATAGTAACAATGAGCAACCATTAGGAACACCATATACCCAGTAGGAAACGAAACAACGAGTGTACATGGCAGTACTAAACCTGAAGCAGCAGAACGAATAGTATAACACATCATAACCACGTCAACAATCAGCGGCACTTTGGAATATGACATGAGCCCATAGTGAATAGCCCAATGACCAATATAAACTCATGAAACAGAATAAATCATGTCCTAATAATCAGGGATTCATAATATTAAAAATTTAGGAAATAAAATCCTATTCCTTAAATTTAGTATCAAGACCCCAACTACTTTAAAAAATCATGGAAAACCCCCCCACCTTTTTTTTTCCAACACAATAACGCCCATGACGATTAAATCCATGCATCCCGTATTCCCAAATATAATCATGAAAATCTCTATACCAGCTGTATCATCATCAAAATAATCTCCTCATGTACCATTCAAATAATATCATATATACAAACCTGCTGTACCTTTAAATATATGTGAAGTTGTCATTATATGACTACCAACAATCTTCTTGCTGCTATACCATGCCCAGATCATCGACCAGAAACATAGGACTTATGTTACACAAACCAGAAAAAACCCAAACCTGTATATAGCTCTGCTGCCCTTTCATAGCCTGCTGCTGCTTCTACTAGGGTTTATAAAAACCCTAATCTTTTCATTTTTGTGGTTCAAGCAACAATAAACAATACGAACACCGCCATTAATCCAAAACACAAACAATCACAAACATACATTAATTGAGACCCAAAAGCCTTTGACCAAGGATGAAGAAGCTGCTAATGTAGATGTACATCTTTATAGATCCATGATTGGCTCTTTAATGTACTTGACTGCTTCTAGGCCTGATATTATGTTTGCAATCTATGCTTGTTCTAGGTTTCAGGTAACTCCAAAAACCTCCCATCTTCATGCTATAAAGAGGATCTTTAGGTACCTCAAAGGCAAACCCAAACTGGGCCTTTGGTATCCTAGAGTGTCATCATTTGACCTGGAAGCCTACTCAGATAGTGATTATGCTGGAGCAAATCTTGACAGGAAATCCATAACAAGAGGTTGTCTATTTCTTGGTAGGAGACTTATTTCATGGCAGTGCAAGAAGCAGACAATTATGGCTACTTCTACTACAGAGGCAGAGTATGTTGCTACTGCCAACTGCTGTGGGCAAATATTGTGGATTCAGAATCAAATGTTAGACTATGGATTCAATTTTATGAACACAAAGATCTACATTGATAATGAAAGCACCATATGCATTGAAACAAAGCATATTGAGATTAGGCACCACTTCATTAGGGATGCTTATGAGAAGAAGCTTATCCGGGTGCTTAAGATTCATAATGATGATAATGTGGCTGATCTTTTAACCAAAGCTTTTGATGTTAGCAGATTCAATTTCTTAATTGTTAACATTAGAATGATCAACTTATAGCTGCAATAGTTTAAGGGAGGCAAAATGGTAGTTTAATTTGTTGCATAGTTTAGAAAATGATGTTAAAGTTCATTATGATCTTTAGGATGAGGATTGAGAGATTAATACTGGCAAGACAAAACTTAGTACTGCCAGGCCAAAACTTAGTACTGACAGTACTAAGATTAAACGTATGAAGCTAGAAGCCATGGTGGAAGAAAAAAGGATCTTTAAGTGTTGGTTTCATTACACCACAATAAATGGTCATCAGTTCACCATGTCTAACAGACATCAAGAACTGGCTAGTCCAGAGCAAACAGCTTCTGGTAAAGAATTCTCAAATCCGTTAATGGCTAATAGTTTGCCAAAAACTATATGGTTCTAAACTCATCATGCTTTATAGTAAAGAGTTGGCTAGTCCAAATCAAACGGCTCTTGGTAAAGACATCTCAAATCCATTGATAGTTGATAGTTTACTCAAAACTATATGGTTATCAATGCACCATGTTATTGTAATGAAGCATTGGCAATTCTAGAGCAAACGGCTACTGGTAAAGAAATATCAAATCCGTTTATGACTGGTAGTTTGCCAAAAACTACATGGCCAACTTAGTTGGTATTGCTGTTTTGCTGAATTGCTGAGATGTTATGATGACAAAGACTACAAGCTAAAGAAGTTCAAGTTTACAGAGTAACAAAAGAGTTCAAGTTTATCAAAGAGCAGATTAAAGAGTAGCAGTGTGTTTGGATACATCCTTTTAGTGTTCAAGAAGCTCAAACTGAAGAAACATGAAGGTTAACAAGTGAACAACATGTTTAGGGGAGGATTGTTGGGTTTCAGAAGTTTCTACAACTTAGTGATGCTACTTATGCAAGTTACTACTGCTAGTTCTACTTAGTGCTGCTAATGAAGAATGCTAAAGATTCAAGAAAATAGACTAAGTAGTTAATACTGTTAGTTATAATTAGTTAGTACTGCCAGTACATTATTAGTACTGCTAGTTAGAGTTAGTACTGTTAGTAGTAAGTTTATAGATAGCACTGCTTAAGTAATATGCATGAGATATATTAGGAATAAATATGCATGATCATTTAACGCGTTTTGTAAGTCCATTAGCGTTTCCTTGGTGTATAAAAGGAACCCTACGGCACTAGTTAGAAATACAAGTTTCATATACAAGTTTCATAAATATTCATAGTTAGTAATATGCAATCTAGCAGATTAATAGTAATAAAAAGTTTTGTTTTATTCATTGTTCTTCTTAGCAGTATAAGTTAGTTTTCGTACAACTTATATTGTGCATAGTCATTGTTTCTCTTATAGTTAGTTTGGATCTATCTAGATTAGCTACCACCCTTAACAGGCTAGAAAGATCTATTCATTAGGATCAACATAGGCTATTTTTAGCTTATGCTTCATTTAAAGATTTTATGGTGTATCAACTGGATGTAAAAAGTGATTTTCTCTATGGGAAGATTGAAGAAGAGGTATATGTATGTCAACCACCAGGATTTGAAGATACAGACTTTCCTGATGGATTATACAAGGTTAAGCACTGTATGGACTACATCAAGCTCATAGATCTTGGTATGAAACCGTGTCAACATATCTGTTGGACAATGGGTTTCAAAGAGGGAAAATTAACAAGACCTTATTCATCAAAAGGCACAAAGGTGATATTTTGCTGGTCCAAGTTAATATGGATGATATCATCTTTGGTTCAAAAAAGAAGGAACTATGCAATGCATTTGAGAAGATGATGCATGAGAAATTTCAGATGAGTTCTATGGGAGAACTTACATTCTTCTTGGGATTACGAGTGCAACAGAAGAAGGATGGCATATTTATTAGTCAGGATAAATATATTGTTGAAATTTTAAAGAAATTTAGGTTTACAAAAGTCAAGACTGCAAGCACACCAATGGAAACTTAAAAGCCTCTACTCAAGGATGAAAATGGTGAAGAAGTGGATGTTCATATGTATAGGTCAATGATTGGTTCATTGATGTATCTTACATCTTCAAGACCTGACATCATGTTTGCAGTGTGTGCCTGTGCTAGATACCAAGTCAATCCAAAGGTTTTACATCTTCATGCTGTAAAAAGGATTTTTAGGTACTTAAAAGGTCAACCAAAATCGGGCCTTTGGTATCCAAAAGATTCTCCTTTTGATTTGGTAGCATACACTGATAGTGATTATGCTGGAGCAAGCTTGGATAGGAAGTCTACAATAGGAGGTTGTCAATTCCTTGGATGTAGATTAATATCATGGCAGTGCAAGAAACACACAGTGGTTGCAAATTCCACAACAGAAGCTGAATATGTGGCTGCTTCAAGTTGTTGTGCACAAGTGCTTTGAATTAAGAATCAACTACTTGATTATGGGTATAATTTTATGCATACCAAGATCTTTGTTGATAATAACAGTACTATTTGCATAATTAAAAATCCTGTTTTCATTCAAAAACAAAGCATATAGATATCAGACATCATTTTATTAGAGATTGCAATGAAAAGAAATTGATTCAAAAGGTCAAAATTCATACTGACAAGAATGTTGTAGATTTTCTTACAAAAGCTTTTGATGTAAGTAGATTTCAATATTTGATTGTTAGTATTAGAATGATGAATCTTTAAAGTCTTTTATCTCTTTATGTTATTATAGAGTTTTGTATGAATTAGTACTGTTATTCATGTCATTAAAAGTTTCTGCTGTTAAGTATAATTAGTACTGCTGGTTATACTTAATACTACTGAGTTACTACTGTTAGTTATACTTAATACTGCTAGGTATAATTAATATTGTGATAATTGTGAAAATTGCTATAGCTTGTGTTTTCTTGGTTTTTGGACTAACATTTTGCAGGAAAAGCAAAGAAAAGTGTTAGATTGAAGATGGAAAAGCTTTTTGGAATGGAATTAGAGTTAATACTGGTGACTTAAAGTTAATGCTGCTAGGTATAACTTACTACTGCTGGTTCTAAGTTAATGCTGCTAGGCATAAAACTTACTACTGCTGAGTTACTACTGCTGGGTTTAGGTTAATGTTGTTGAGGGTATTTTCATAAATACTTCGATCAAGGGTTTCAATCAATCATTTAATCGATTTCACTCTTTCAGATACTCTTTAATCACAAACCCTAACTCAATTTTATCATCCATCATCAAAACCTAACCAAATGGCGAATCTAAAGTTTGCAGATACTCATAATTTGGTTTCATTTTTGTCTAAACCCGAAGAAAGTGATGTGTTTGAACAAATTGTGGATTTCTTGAATGCAAACCCTGTTAAGCATGCATTAACGGTTAATCCTACAATCTATATGTCGTGTATTGAACAGATTTGGGCTACTATCAAGGTCAAAACTGTCAATGGTGAAGTACAGTTACATGCCCTAGTGGATGGAAAGAAGATAATCATAAATGAATCAACTGTGAGAAGAGATCTTCAACTAGAAGATGCTGAAGGTATTGATTGCTTATCAAATTCTACCATCTTTGAACAACTTGCATTGATGGGGTATGAGAAAATTTCATAGAAGCTCACTTTTTATAAGCCATTCTTCTCTCCACAATGGAAATTTATGATTCATACTATTTTACAATGTCTAAGTGCAAAGACTATTGCATGGAATGAGTTTAGTAGCACTATGACATCTGCAATTATCTGTTTAGCTACAAACCAGAAGTTCAACTTTTCAAAATACATTTTTGAAACTATGGTTAAGAACTTGGATAATGTGTCTGGAAATTTTTTGATGTATCCAAGGTTTGTACAAGTGTTTGTGAATCAATAACTTGATGGGCTGCCAACTCACAAGAGAATTTATGATGCACCCTCTCACACTAAGAAGATTTTTAGAAATATGAGAAGGGTAGGCAAAGGTTTTTCTAGTAGAGTAACACCTTTGTTTCCAACAATGGTGGTACAAAACCAACAAGAATTGGGTGAAGGTTTAGTAAATCCAATTGATCCCCATCATACACCTACCATTACTCAACCATTAACATCTCAACCTCAAAAGACTCAAAAACCTAGGAAGCCTAAGAGAAAGGACACTTAGGTACCTCAGCCTAGTGGTCCTATAGACATTGTTGCAGATGAGGCTGTCCATAAGGAGTTGGGTGACAGTTTGGTGAGGGCTGCCACTACTGCTTCTAGCTTAGAAGCAAAGCTAGACAGTGGTAACATAACTAAGACCCGATCTAAGGCAACACCTAATGAAGCTGATTCCCAAGGAACTACTTCAGGTGGTGGTCCCAGGCACCAAGAAACCATGGGGATACTATTGCTCAAACTAGGTTTGAGAATGTATCTAAACTTTCCTATGATCCAGTGCTCGCAAGAGGTAACACACTTTAAAGTGGCGAGGATAGTCTTAAACTAAAGGAAATGATGGAATTGTGTACCAATTTACAACAAAGGGTTCTTGATTTGGAGAAGACAAAGACCACTCAACAAAATGAAATTGCTAGTTTAAAGAGGAGGGTCAAGAAGCTTGAACAGAAAAAGAGGTCAAGAACTCATGGGCTGAAGAGGTTACACAAAGTTGGTATGTCTAGAAGGGTAGAATCCTCTCGAGATGAAGACAGTTTGGGTGAGGATGCATCCAAACAGGGGAGGCAGATTAATGTTATTAATGCTGATAAAGACATTACCCTGGTTAATGTTCAAGATGATGCTGAGATGTTTGATGTGAATACTTTGACTGGTGATGAGGTGTTTGCAGAACAAGAAGTTGCTGCTAAAGATGTGAATTTAACTATTGATGAAGTTACTTTGGCTCAAGCACTTGCAGCTTTGAAAAGTGTAAAACCCAAGGTAAAAGGTGTTGTTATACAAGAGCCATCTACAACAACAACAACAATTTCTTCACAACAACCATCACAGGACAAGGGTAAAGGAATAATGGTAGAAGAACCTGTGAAGACTATGAAAAAGAAAGATCTAATCAGGCTTGATGAAGAAACTGCTAAAAGATTACAAGCTGAGTTTGATGAAGAGGAGAGACTTGCAAGGGAGAAGGATGAAGCCAATGTTGCCTTGATTGAAGAATGGGATGATATTCAGGCTAAGATTGAGGCTGATCATGAATTGGCTCAAAGACTGCAAGCAGAGGAGCAAGAAGAGTTGTTTGTTGAAGAAAAGGCAAAATTATTTCAACAACTCTTAGAATATAGAAGAAAACACTTTGCTGCTAAAAGTGCAGAAGAGAAGAGGAATAAACCACCAACCCAAGCTCAACAAAGAAAAGTCATGTGTACTTACTAGAAGAATATGGAAGGAAAAAAGCTCAAAGACTTAAAGAACAAATCTTTTGATTCTATTCAGAAGATGTTTGACAGAGCTTTCAAGAGGGTGAATACATTTGTTGATTTTAGAACAGACTTGTTAGAAGGTAGTTCAAAGAGAGCAGGAGAAGAGTTAGAACAAGAGAGTACTAAGAAGCAGAAGGTGGATGAGGATAAACACACAATAGAGCTTCAAAGTTTAATAGAAGTCATTCCAGATAAAGAAGATGTTGCAATTGATGTTGTACCTTTAGCTACTAAGCCTCCAACCATTGTTGATTGGAAGATACACAAAGAAGGAAAGAAAAGCTATTATCAAATAGTAAGAGTTGATGGAAAGTCTCAAATGTACAAAGTCTTTAGTCTTATGCTTAAAAGTTTTAGCCGGGAAGATTTGGAAGATTTGTACAAGTTGGTAAAAGCTAAGTATAAGTCAGTAAGACCAGTGGAAGACTTGGATTTGGTGTTATGGAGTGATTTGAAGACAATGTTTAAACCACATGTAGAAGATGAAATCTGGAAGTTGCAACAAAGGTACAAAGTTTTGAGCTAGAAGCTATTTGACTCATGTAGAGTGCATTGCTTGAGTTTGCAATCTGGAATGATTTAGATGCTTGTAGAAAAGAGATATCCCCTTACACCACATACAATTATGGATATGCTGAACAAGAAGCTTCAAGTTGATTATATCAGTGAAATGGCATATCAGCTTCTTAAACTTCTTACAAAACAGCTTAAGAATCAATGAAGTGTTTGGGAGCATCCTCCTGGTGATTAATGAAGCTTTCAATGAAGAATCTTGATGATTTTGGAGATAAATATTAAGTTTAGGGAAGGATTGTTGGGATTAAAAGCTTCTTAATGCTGTTAGTATCACTGTTTCTTTTATAGATGTTAATGCTGCTCAGTCAAAATTAGTGTTGCTGGAGAATTTCAATGAAAATTATTCTAAGTGTTTAAGACTGCTGGTGAAGTTACAACTGTCAGTACAAAGTTACTACTGCTAGAGGAAGTTACTACTACTAGTGGAAGTTAAGACTGCTCAAAGACTTAGAAGAAAAACTGCTAAGTAGTTACTACTGCTAGTACAAAAGTTACTACTGTTGGTATAAAGTTAATGCTGCTAGTGAAGGAGTTAGTACTACTGAGTTAGTTAGTACTGCTTATGTGATTTGTATGAGATATTTTGGTAAAAGATATGTATAAGTTATTTGTTTAG